>CM059872.1:4368427-4478304 GCA_030490815.1 Acer saccharum
TGGAGAAAAAAGGAAATTTTATAATGAGCTAGTCTTAGACGGGTGAAGATTTCAGATCCCACTCGTATGAAGGAAGGGATTTGGGAATTTTTTAGAACCATTTTTCTAGTGTGAAATGGTCGCGTCCTAAGATAAGGGGCCTCGGCCTCAAAAGTTGGCGGAAGGTGAGAAGAGAATGTTGGAAGAAAGTTTTAAGGAAGAGGAAGTGTGGGCGGTTTTGCAAGTGTGATGGGAATAAGGCTCCAGGCCCCGATGGTCTGAATTTGAATTTCATCAAAGCCAACTGGGGGTGATTCGAATGGATTTCATGCAGTTTATTCATGAATTCTATGATGATGGGAGGATAGTCAGACACTTGAACAAGACTTTTATTACTCTAATCCCTAAATGTGGTCATCCGGAGACAGTAAGGATTTTAGACCAATTAGTCTTGTAAGCTCTATGTATAAGATTCTAGCTAAAGTCTTAGCTAATCGCCTTAAGAAGGTCAGAACTCGGTGATAGGGGAGAATCAGATGGCGTTTGTGGATAATAGACAGATTATGGATAGCTTTGTTGTGGCGGAAGAGATTATTCACAAATGGAGGACTGATAAGTGGGAGGGCTTTTAGTGAAGTTAGATTTTGAAAAGGCCTACGATTCGGTGGACCATTCCTTTTTGGAGTTTATTATGGAAGAGATGGGTTTTGGAGTAGATGGAGACAGTGGATGAAATGGTGCATCACTACTCCTTCCATTTCTGTGTTGGTTAATGGGAGTCCTACAGCAGAGTTTTCTGTGGAGAGGGGCTTCGGCAAGGCGATCCTCTATCGCCTTTCTTGTTTAACTTGGTAGTGGAAAGTCTGAGTGGATGTTTCAAAAAGCTGCGGGTCTGGGTTTAGTAAGGGGGCGGTTTTTGGGGAAGATGAGCTACAGGTGACTCATTTACAGTATGCGATGACACAATATTGTTTGTGAGCCAAAAGCAGATTATATTGTTAATGCTAGGAGAATTTTGAGATGTTTTGAGTAGCGTCTGGGCTTAGGTTAATTTTCATAAGTCGTGTGTGGTCCGCGTTGGGAAGCCGAGAGGGGGGAGAATGAGTGGCGGATTTGTTGAAGTGCAAGAAAGCTAGCTTTCCAATTATGTATTTAGGGATGCCTTTGGGAGCGAGGCCAAGCTCTAAGGTGTTTTGGAAGAATGTGTTGGATCGTATTGAGAAGCGTTTGTCTCCGTGGAGAAGAAGTTTTTGAGTAAAGGGGGTAGGTTGGTTTGATCAAAGCGGTCCTGGCTAGTATTTCCGACTTATTTCATGTCGGTTTCAAGGTCCCGGTGAATGTGGCTCAGATGATTGAGAAATTACAGCGGAGTTTTTTTTCGGGAGATGGGGCAAAAAAGGAAGTCCATGCGGTTGACTGGAATTCCATTTGCAAGAGTAAAAGGAAAGGAGGGCTGGGGTTGGGCGTATTATTGATAAGAATTGTAGTCTGTTGGCGAAATGGGTGTGGAGGTTTGGTCGTGAGGAGTTTCTTTGTGGAAAAGAGTCATTTGTGTGAGTATGGAGTTAGTTGTAAAGGAATGCTATGGAAGTGGGTTGCTGAAAGCAATATGTCGTGTTTTATGAAAGCTGTGACAGGTTTGATGAAGGATGGTTCGATCTCTGCCAATATTTTGAAGGAAGGTCTGAAGATGGTGGTGGTGTGGGGATAGGCGGGTTTTTGGGAGGATGGCTGGAGGGATGGCATTCCGCTTAAAATTAGATTTCCTAGGATTTTTGCTTTGTCTTTGGTTAAGGGTGGTACGGTAGAGCAGTTCGGCAGTGGTGTGGTGAGGAGTGGAGTTGGAAGGTGAGATTAAGAAGAGAGGTGTTTGATTGGGAGAAAGATATTTGGGAAGATTTTTGCTATCTTTTGGAAAGTGTGAGTTTGAAGAGATGCATTTCAAATTCGGTAGCTTGGAATTTCTGTCCAAATGGGATATTTTCTGTCAGCTCCTTCAGAAGATGCATCGAAGAGTATAGAGATGGGAGGATGAGGAGTCGGTGTCTGTTTGGAAGGGTTTTAGTCCTCCGAAGTGGAGATTTTCCTATGGCAGCTGCTAAGAGGGAGGTGATGGTGCGTGAGGTGTTGGGCAGGTTTGGCGTGGCGGTTCCTGGGAATTATTGCTGTCCTTTATGTGGAGGTTTGGAAGAGTCGGTGGACCCCTCTTTTACTGTGTGAGTGGTCTTGGGGGCTGTGGAAAGCTTGCATGAGATGGTGGAATGTTCATAGTTGTGTTAGCAGGAACATTAAGGAGTGGTTTGGTTGGTGGAGTGGTTTATGTCCGAAGCCGAGTTTGAAGAGAGTGTGGGTGACTTGTTCAATGCAGTGGTTTGGACTACTTGGGAGGCTCGAAACCAGGTGTGTTTCAGGGTAAAGCTGCTGTTTTTAGTGCTTTTTTAGATTTGGTAAGGTTTAGGGTTGCTTGGTGGTTCAAATTCCATGGGAAGGGGTCGGTCGACCCGATTACGGTTATGGTGGAAAATCTTGAATTCTGCTGTGTTGAGCAATCTAAGAAAAAGAAGGAAGAGAAGCCATGATTCTTGGATTCCTCCTTCTAATGACAGCCTGAAATTTAATGTGGATGGTTCGTTTATTAGAAGAATGAGAGGCGGGGATTGGTGGGGTTTTAACGGGCAAAAGGTGATGTGTTGTGTTCGTTTTCTGCTGGAGTGGAGGCTGCTGACGCACGGCAGCAGAGCTGTTGCAATCCAAAAGGCTTGTCACCTGTGTGAGTCTCAAATCATTTGGGAGGGAGACAAATTACTATCGAAAGTGACTCTAGGGTGGCTGTGGCTTGGGTTAATGAAGGGGATTTTGGTAATTGGATATGGTGGAGGTGATTTACAGTTCGTTCGAAGCTTCGTGTTTTCAGGAATCTTTCGGTGTGTTTTGTCCCTAGAAATGGAACGTTTTAGCTGACGGTTTGGCTAAAAGGGGCGCTACAATGGAAGGGGAATGTTGTGTGGAGTGTTTTTTAGCTTTGTGTTGTGTTCTTTTTTCTGTTTTGGGTGCTCTGCTGCTGTGATATCACAGCTGATCTCTCTGTGGGAGATCAGGTTTGATCTCGGTGCTGCAGTTGTTTTCTGTTGTTTTTTGCCTGTTGGCTTGGGGGGCGTTTTTTGCCCCCTGTTTTGTCTTCAATAAAAGTTGCCGTTTTCAAAAAAAAAAGTATCAAACAACCTAAGATGCCATTCTATCACAATACACTCACAAACAATGTAAACCTAGAATCATAAAATCTAGTCAACATAAGTCCATAAATTGAGTTTCAATTGGAATGATAATCAAGCTACCTTTTCAAATAGCTTTCATAAAACAATAACATAGATATAGAAGAAGAAACCCCAAGCATTTGGAAGGTCAAATAACAAGAAATCCCTAAGATGAGACCATTACCTCGGATTATGAAGCTGGTTCGGAATTCAATGATCAACAACTGGAAATCACGATCAAACAGCTACCAAACCACTTGGAGATGTTAGAGGACTCAAATACGAACACTCTCCAACTTGAATCACTCAAATCCAACTCCGGATGAGGAAGATATGGTGTTTTGAAGTTTGAAAAAATTGGAGAGAATGCCTTACGGGGAAAACTGAAAACTTTCTTCTTGAAAATTCAAAATGAGAGAGAGAGGGAAGAAATAGGAGGAGAGAGAAGGGATTTTTCGGCCAATCACGTGGTGCCACGTCACCCCCAGGCCGTGGGGGGCGCGTGGCCCACACGCGAGCAGAAGGTGCTCCAGGCCGTGGGGCCCACGGCCAGCCCATGTGGCCCACGGCCTGGGCTGTCCTCTCCCGCGCACCCTCGGTTCGTTGGCCCGTATCTCGAGCGTCCGAACTCCGAATTCGAATCTGTTTTCAGATTACAAACCGTGACTCTCTCACGCACGAAAACGACTATACAAATTTGAAAAACGGTTGAGAAATCATCTCGGAAATCATCGATGAAGTCAACACAACGTAAGAGAACGTAAAGTGGCATAGTCAACACGTTTGGACTCGAAACCTTATGAATGAGTAACCGAAACGACCGGAACTCAATAAGGCATTGAATAAGAACATGTTCAAGTCCTAAACACAAAATATGGAAACATACAAACACAAATACACACACATATGCTAGTTTCCGGACATAGTCCTAGAAAATGCAAAACACAAAGTATATTAACTAAATGTGAATGCATGAGCATATTTTGCCAAGTGTGTGAAAGTGAAATGTAAATGAAATAAAATCATGAAGGGACACACAAGAATGATATGTGTGAGTGTGTGCCTAGCCTTGTAAGAGATAAGAGGACTTAGAATACCTTTGTAGACCGATAATGCCCGAAACTCTTAAAAGCCGGCAACTTGAACGAATAATGGTTGAGACGTCTTCGTCTTCGAAATCCTTCATTTACTAACCACTAAACATTACAAGTAAAACACGTTTTGATATGGAATTAATGCCAACACTAATTATCAACCTAACACTCACAATTGTGTTTGCTAATCCAAATGTTGCCTTTAGGAAACAACTGTGGAAGTATCTTAGTGCCATTAGAAATTGTTTCAAAGGTCCCTGGGTGGTGATGGGCGACTTTAATGAGATTACTTGTAGTATAGAAAAGCGGGGTGGGAGGGACTGTTTCTCTAAAACCGGCTTTGTGGACTGGATTAGTGAGAATAAATTAGTGGATTTGGGGTTCATTGGACAAAAGTTCACTTGGATGACTAGGAGGGGCATCAATGAGACTATTTGGGAACGTTTGGATAGGGCCCTTTGTTCTATGGAGTGGAGGGTTATGTTTGCTGAAGGATATGTTAGGCATCTACCTAGAACGATTTCTGATCACTGCCCTATCATGCTATGCCTTCACAGTGTTCATATTCCCCATAAATCCCTTAAGCCATTTCGGTTTGAAGCCATGTGGATTAAGCATAAGGAGTTTGGTAGCTTGGTGAATCAGATATGGAGTCTACAGGAGGATGCTTTATCTGTTAAAATTCATAAATTGGCCAACAAACTTAGCATTTGGAACAAAGATGTATTTGGCTGCATTTTTCATAAAAAAAGGAGAATCATTGCTAGACTCCAGGGCATTCAATGGAGTCTTGGTGAAAGGTTTAGTCCCTATCTGGCTAGTCTTGAGATTAAGCTTAGAAGTGATTATAACCATATTATTGAGCAAGAAGAGATCTATTGGCTCCAAAAATCTAGGAATACTTGGCTTAAGGAGGGGGATAGAAATTCCAAGTTCTTCCACCTTGCTACTATGGTTAGGAGAAGATATAATAAACTTGAAGGCCTCAAAGGGGAGGATGGTGTTTGGAGAAATGACAAAGCTAGTATGAAAGCTATTGTTTCTTCCTATTTCAAGAATCTTTTTTCTAACCGTCCTACTACTGGCAGCTATGCTAGGCTGCCCCGTATGTTTCCTGTGTTGGAAGGAAGTGTGTTTGGTGATCTGTATAGGGATGTTAGGGAGGAGGAAGTTAGAGAGGGTCTCTTTGGGATTGGGAGTCTTAAGGCACCTGGGCCAGATGGATTTCATGCTGCCTTCTTCCAAAATCAGTGGGCCACTTGTAAACATGACTTGGTAAGGTTAGTTGTGGACAGCTTTAAAACCGGCACTTTCCCTGCCAATCTTAACCAAACTCTTATTGTACTTGTTCCTAAAGTCCCTAGCCCTCTTGATATGACCCAACTTCGCCCTATTAGCCTTTGTAACACTGCTTATAAGATTATTAGCAAAGTTGTGGTTCAAAGGCTTAGAGTTCTCATGCTTAACCTCATTAGTCCTAGCCAAGTAGCTTTTGTCCCCGGTAGGCAAATCCAGGACAATATTGTGGTGGCACAAGAAGCTCTTCATAAATTTAAGATTATGAAAGGAAGGAAAGGCAACTTTGCTTGGAAAATCGACCTTGCTAAAGCTTATGATAAGCTTCAATGGAGTTTCATTAGGAATGTGATCATGGAAGTTGGCATTAGTGGCAGCTTGTTGGAGCTAATTATGTGGTGTGTGTCTAGTGTGCATTATAAAGTCATTTTGAATGGGGAAATGTCTGAACAGTTCACTCCTGGGTGTGGTATAAGACAAGGGGATCCCCTCTCCCCCTATCTTTTTGTGTTGTGTATGGAAAAGCTCTCCCACTTAATTACTCAAAAGGTTCATGCTAGGGTCTGGAAGGGTGTTAAGGCCTCAAGAGGGGGACCTATGATTTCCCATCTCTTCTTCGCGGACGATCTTATACTGCTTGGGCAAGCTACTACTCCTCAAGCCAATATAATGAGGGAATGTCTTGATGAATTCTGCAACCTATCAGGCCAGCAAATCAGCTTTGCTAAATCAAGAATTTTTTGTTCTACTAATATCACTGAGGGAGCTGCTAGGAGCATTGCCGCTATTTGTGGTTCGCCTCTCACCAAAAACCTAGGCAAATATTTGGGTGTTCCTCTCATCCATGGGAGGGTTACTAGCCAAACCTATAATGAGTTAGTGGAAAAAACTCAGAAAAGATTATCGGCCTGGAAAAGTGATACCCTCTCTTTGGCAGGAAGAGCCACTTTAATAAAAGCTGTTACATCGGCTTTACCAGTCTACATTATGCAAACTGTTAAACTTCCCAATGAGGTGTGTCTCAAGTTGGATAAACTTAATAGGAATTTCCTTTGGGGCCATACTGAAAACAAGAAGACTATACACCTCCTCAATTGGGACACTGTGTGTCTGCCTAAAAGAAATGGTGGGCTGGGTATTAAGAGAATGAAGTGTATGAATCAAGCATTACTTGCTAAAGCTGGTTGGAGACTTCTCCATAATGATAATGGTGTTTGGTGTCATCTTCTTATGAATAAATATCTCAACACTAAACCTCTCATTGATCCTGACCTCAATAAAGGTATTATTTGCTCTAGTACTTGGAGAAGCATAGCTTTTGGAGCTAAACTTGTTGCCAAAGGATTAAAATGGAGGGTAGGTAATGGTTGTCGGATTCGTTTCTGGATTAATGATTGGGTGCCAGGTTTTGGGGTGCTTAAAGAGCATGCTATTACTGCCTTAGCTGAGGAGCATATGCTTCTAACTGTTGACCATTTTATGATAAATGGAGAATGGAATGTTCATCAGTTATCCTCTGTTCTCCCTGAGCACATTGTTCACAGGATTTTCAGCATTCATGCAGGTAGAAGCTGCAGTGGGACTGATAGAACCATTTGGAAATGGACTCAAGAAGGAGACTTCACTGTCAAGTCTGCCTATGAAGGCCAATTAGAGGTTGAGTGTCCCTCCCGGTGGCCTTGGAAGGTCTTATGGAGTCTCAAGCTCCCCCCAAAAGTGCAGCATTTCCTTTGGCTCCTCCTACATGGGAGAATTCTCACTAATGTTCAGAGGGCTGCTCGTGGGCTGACTGGTGACGTTTCTTGCCCGAGATGTGGGAGTGGCATTGAAGACATTAATCACTTGTTGCGCAGCTGCAGAGTCTCTATTGTTGTTTGGGAGAAGATCTCGAGAGGTATCACTTCCTCCTCTGGTTTTAATGATGATTTAGATGTTTGGTTTGCTAGCAACCTCTGTGACAATAAGGTTGTTAATAGTGGCCCGAATTATTTGCAATTTGCTCTTGTTCTTTGGTTTTTATGGAAGTGGAGGTGCAATACGGTGTTCGATGCTACTTTTTCTGTGCCTCAGGCTCCTGAGTTGATTGTTGGTAACTTTAGAAGGGAGTGGCTGGAAGCTAACCTTGAGGTTTTGACCAAAAATACTGGGGATATTGTGGTCAGGTGGAAACCTCCCTGTATGGGATGTGTTAAGCTTAATGTTGATGGGGGCTGTAAGATTGTTTCTGGTGCTATATATGCTGGTGGGGTTATTCGTGATCATTTGCGGAATTGGGTTAGAGGGTTTGCTATGAACAAGGGCGTTGGCAATGCCCTTGAGGCAGAATTCTGGGGGCTGTTTGAAGGTCTCACCATGGCTTGGAGTGCAGGTTTTCGTGATATCATTGTTGAATCTGACTCCTTGGCCACTGTTCAGACCCTTGCCAAAGAATCCAACCCCAACCACCCCCTTTTTAGCCTCATCCAGAGCTGTAAAAGGCTTATTAACGTAGATTGGAACTGCAGTGTGAATTATGTCTTTAGGGAGGGTAACAAGTTGGCTGATGGGTTAGCCCATATGGGTGAAGATATGGAGCCTGGTATCTTGTTCTTTGAAGAACCTCCTCCTGCTGTTAGTAACTGTTATGTTAACGATTTGAGAGGCCTTGCTTGTTTAAGGTCTTCCTCTGCTTTGTCTCTTTAGTTTGTTTCTGGGCGTTAGCCCTCCTCTTTACCAAAAAAAATAATAATAACTGAAAGAGGGGATAAACTAGCTACTAAATTCCCTGTGATCTGTTGTATCGAATTATGAAGTTAGTAAATGAATGTGATATCCATTGGAATTAACTTTCTATATATTAAAATATATATTGGTAACAACCTTCGATTTGTTTGACATGGCTTCAGCTGAAGTTGCTCACAGTACTTGAGTTGTTCTCATATATTTGAAGGTGTTTGATATTTTGGCCCTATCAGATTTTGTAGCTAGCTCTGGTTGTTTATTGCTCATATCTTTGCCTACTCACTACTAGTGATTACATTAAAACTTATTAACATATTTAAAACAGATCAACAACGTTGATGAACAATCTTGATTGATCATACAATTGAGTTTAATTGATCAACACTGGTGGTGCCTGAAATCTCAGCATTATTGTTGACTCCATGAGGCAAAGATTGAACAACATTCTCAAACTGAGATGTTGAGTGTCAATTTGGCATCTAATAATCAAGGTTTCAATCAAAATAAGAATCAAGGTGGAGGTAGAAGCAATCATAATGGTGGTCGAAGAGGTAGAGGTAGAGGAAGAGGAAGGTTTAATGGAAGATTTGTCATAGACTTGGTCATACTGCTGCACGTTGCATACACACGGTATACTTGGATTTTCTTTCTCCAAGCTAAAAGTGAAGTTCAACATGTTTTCAAGCAATTTAAAGTGCATGCAGAGCTACAATTTGATTGCAAAATCAAGGCTCTCCAAACTGATTGTGGAAGGGAATTTACTATGCTTACTTCCTTCTTGCAAGAGCATGGTATTGTTTTTTGACACTCATGAACAAAATAGGGCTATAGAAAGGAAGCATAGACATCTTGTGGAAACAGGGTTGACACTTCTTACACAGGCCCTTTTTACCCTTAAAATTTTGGGCTGATGCATTTCAGATTGCTGTGTTTCTTATAAACAGAATGCCAACACCTGTTTTAAAAGGGAAGTCTCCATATGAAATGTTATTTCATTTCAAACCTGATTACACACTGTTGAAAGTCTTTGGATGCACACTTAAGACCATATAATTCTCACAAGATTGCCTATAGAAGTTCTCCTTGTACTTTTCTTAGATACAGCCCTCGTCATAAGGGTTACAAGTGTTTTTCAGGAATGTAGTGTTTGATGAGAGCATATTTCCCTTTCAGGTCTCTATATATGACGAAGGTCACTACAAAATCTCATCAGTTTTCTCGAACTACACCTTCATCTCCTATACTTATTTCTTCTCCACAAGTCACAAATGCTATAAATCAATCATCAACTGTGTCTGGTTCATCTTCTTTCAGTCCTCCTTTGTCACATGAGCAAGTTGGTGATTCACCTATTTCCACTCAAAATGTACCCTTTATCTTCAAGTTATATACAGTCCCAAAATTTATCTCAACATTCTTTACTACCATCTGAGAATATACCTCAAAATGCTCATCCTATGGTCACAAGAGCAAAAGTTGGGATATACAAACCCAAATTTTGGTTAGCATAAACCGGTGACAAAGAGCCTCACACATTAAAGGAAGCTCTTAGTAACAATAACGGGAGCCTCATCATTTATAATTTCAGTAGTGCTACTATGTATGAAAACATATCACTGAAGATTGTTTTTTTTTTCATTATTCCACTTTTCTCTTGTATGATTTATAGAAATTTTCTCAATTTCTATATTCTTGCATCTCTATTGAAATTTCTTCAATTTCAATGGATTTAATCATTTCATGGACTTGTATAATTTATAGAAATTTTTCAATTTTTATATTCTTGTATCTCTATTTAAATTTCTTCCATTTCAATGGATTTAGTCATTTCATGGACTTGTATGATTTATAGAAATTTTCTCAATTTCTATAGTCTTGTATCTTTGTTGAGATTTCTTTTATTTTAATAGATTTAGTCATTTCATAAACTTATGTCTCTTTAGATATATTAGACTCTTATAGAGTTGATTTAGAGAAAGTGGATTTATTTATAACTCGAGTTTTGTTTACATTAGGATCCGGATAACAATACCTTTCAAAAAAAGTTCACAAGCTTATGATATGCATTAGATAATTTATTTGTTGCCCTTTGCTCTGATCGTTCTTCAGGAACAATCACCCTACTGGGGTTTATGAGATGACAACTTATAAAATTTTATTACCTTTAATATATCAGGTAACTGATTAATAATCATCTAATGATTAATTATCTTTCGTATTTGAGTGATACGAAGATTGAGATGAGACACATTTATTACATATCACTACAACAGATTGGGTCTTTTACGGCACGCAAAGTATGCCGTAAATGACTATTTACGACGTCCATCCGCAAGTCGCATTAGATGATGTCGTGAATGATATCCATCAACTACAGTGTACAAAACACGTCGTGAATATGTTTTAAAAAATGCCGTAATTGTATCTCTCAAATACGGCGTACAAAACACACCCTTTTACTGCGCGCAAAGAATGTCATAAATGATTATTTACGGCGTACAAAACACGTTGTGAATATGTTTTAAAAAACGTTGTAATTGTATCCATCAAATACGGCGTACAAAAAACATCCTTTTACCACCCGCAAAGAATGTCGTAAATGACTATTTATGGCGTTCAAAACGCGCCGTGAACATGTTTTAAAAAAACGCCGTAATTGTACCATCGGACCACCGCCGGCGCCCCCCGCCACCCACTTCTGATAATAATGACAATTAATTGTTATTATTAGGAATTGAACTTGAGACCTCAAGTCAATAGTTGTAAGTCTTTACCACTTGACTACAACATTTGATGTGTTAACAATTGAACAATATTTATATATAACCTATATAAAACATATTCACGACGTGTTTTGTACGCCGTAAATAGTCATTTATGACATTCTTTATGTGCGGTAAAAGGGTGCGTTTTGTACGCCGTATTTTAGGGATATAATTATAGCGTTTTTTAAAACATATTCACGACGTGTTTTGTACGCCGTAAATAGTCATTTACGACATTCTTTGTGCACGGTAAAAGGGTGCGTTTTATACGCCGTATTTGAGGGATATAATTACAGCGTTTTTTAAAACATATTCACGACGTGTTTTGTACGCCGTAAATAGTCATTTACGACATTCTTTGCGCGCGGTAAAAGGGTGCGTTTTGTACGCCGTATTTGAGGGATACAATTACGGCGTTTTTTAAAACAGATTCACGACGTGATTTGTACGCCGTAAATAGTCATTTACGACATTCTTTGCGCACGGTAAAAGGGTGCGTTTTGTACGCCGTATTTGGGGGATACAATTACGGCGTTTTTTAAAACATATTCACGAAGTGTTTTGTACGCTGTAGTTGATGTGCGCCGTCTTTGAGAATCATTTTTTACGGCGTTTCTCAAATGTGCACCGTCTTTGAGAAATTATGCATCACAATTACGATGTGCACTAAAAAAACGTCATGAATGATAACATTTACGTCGCGCGATTTATATGCGCCGTAAAATTCAAGCTGTAAAAGACCCAATCTGTTGTAGTGTATATAGATAATTGAACTGATATCTCTATTTTGTATAAAAGTAACTTTTCATTTACTCTTCTCTTCTAGAGAAACTTTCCATTTGAAAATTAATCAATATAATAATATGCAGATTGTGTGTAAAAATATAAACTATCAGAAGTTTAAATGATCTATTAGAAGATTAACCAAAATTAACATTAATTTCAGAATGATATGAAAGTCTTATCTTAGATCATGCCAAAGATGCAATAAGGAGATATACAATACAATCAAATATCTTAAAAGTGAGCAAGTCAATGACCAATTACAAATTGTAATGGTAAATAATGATGATAAGTAGTGAGTCAGAGATGAATGCAGCAACATATAAAATAGAATGTCCTCATCTAGAAATTGGTAATTGTATCAAAATAATAAATTTCTCGCAATTACCTAAAGACGTTTAATAAGTGATTTCGCTGATCCATTTTGATTATGAGTACATGAAAACTAGATGTTGAACATCAATCCCAACTACTTTGCAATATTCATCAAATATCTTGTAAGTAAATTCATCAATATTATTAGGGCGCGTTTACTTGATTGGATAATTTGAAAATTATAGCCCCCAAAAATTGTTAATATATGCTAGTAATATGGAGATGTTTGATAATAAACAAATATGTGACCATCTTGTAGATGCATCAATTAGAACCATAAAATAATGAAAGGGTTCTGTTGGTGGATGAATATGTTCACATATATCTCCTTGAATGATAGAGATTCAAAACCAACTTTAGAATGAGATGATTCATTTGGTGGATGAATATATCCACATGTATCCACATATATCCCCAAGAATGATGGAGATTCAAAATCAACTTTAAAATGAGATGGTCTTATTACTAATCTCCATTTGCGAATATGCAGTGCATATATTATTATGGAATTAAAGAATCTACTAGCTCTTTAATTGAAGTCCATAAGAATTTTCGATGATCATACACATCATCGTAGATCCTTGAAGACCAAAACTGTCATGTCATAAGTATTTTCGGATATGAGAACTTCTAGTTCATAACTACATAAACTTTTACACCTTTTTTTAATCAATAATATAATCCAGATGATAAAGCATGCAACTTTTCTATAATGAGTTTCTGACATAAATCATGAAAAGTAATGTACACATATTCAACATTCTCATTATTTATAGTTTCAATATGATATCCATTCCTCTGTATATCTTTAAAACTAAGGATATTTCTTGTGGATCTGCTTGAATATAATGCATCATTGATACATAATTTAGTATTGTTTGGTAACAATATCGTGGCTCTTCCAGAACCTTCTATTAGATCCGCTGGACTTGATACACACTACAAAAAAAAAAAAAATGCTTATCAGTGACGAACTATTTCCGATGGCGCTAATTGCTATAGATAATAGTACCATTTCTGACGGCTATATCAGTGCCGTCGGAAATGAGTAAAAATCTGATACGACATTTCCGACGGCTAAATGACCGTCGGAAATAGTCTTTTTACCGTCAATGTTGTTCCCATTTTCAACGGCACAAAAAGTGCCGTCGGAAATGAGTAAAAATGTAATACCACATTTACGATGGCTCAATGGCCGTCGGAAATAGTCTTTGTTCCGTTGGAAATAAGGAAAAAGTAGTCCAACATTTCCAACTATTTAATTGCCATCATAAATAGTCCACATTTCCAACGATAAATAGTCTTTTCCGACAGCATTTAGCCGCCGGAAAAGACCAATTTTTTATTGTAGTGTCAAAAACATATTTTTATATAAAGTTTCTTCAAATAATTTGTATAAATAAAAATTTCATGATTTATTTTTTCTTGAAAAATAAAAAGTTAGATAAAATAATTATATAAACTCTATTTTGTAGTAAGCATTTAAAACACCTAATTTTCCCTAAATTGCTATCTAGACAATGACATATATATATGCGAAAATTAAGGGTGAACACTTTGATGCAACAAAAATACACAAATTATTTGTCAGGATTATGATAAAGGGATTTGTGAGATATTGACGTCATTCTTTAGGAACTCCCTCTTATTATAAGCATTTTTATCTTGAGAAATTGCCTGATGGCAGAATATCGCCAGTCAATTGCCGGGAAAGTCACGTAGGGATGTCAAGGAACACTACGACGGCCTCATACATGACATCTGCAAGATTGATTCGGGTTGTGTCAAATTGCCGAGTTATGTCGATGACTTGTGGGACTTTTTATGCCTCGAAAAATTAAAAAAAAAAAAAAAAAAAAAAGTATCACATTCCGACGGCTTTTGTGCTGTCAAAAATAGTCAAATAAGCCGTCAATATTACCCACTTTTCTAACAACATAAAAAGTGTCATCGGAAATGCTAAAATTTAATTCAAATTACTTTATGGACACATCTTACTAAATTAACTAAATATAAAATATAGCAAAATTATTAGTAATCACAAGAACATTTAGTTATTTTTAATTATATTTAGTGACACTACTATATCAGATTTTTTAAACAAACTCTAATAATTTTAATAAAATATTATTTTAAAAAACAATCATATGATAATTTGGTAGTTATATTTAAATAGTATACCAAAAAAAAAAAAAATTAATTAGATATTATACAAACATATGAAGTGGAATTGGTGAGAACTGTCACCTTTTTAAACTGATTTGGTGAGAATGTCAGTGGGTTAATAAGTTAAGTTTAAAAGGCACATATTATGGTGAACTACCAAAATTGCCCTTAGTTAATGATTTATGTTATTCTGTTTGGTCTTTTCTCTCTCCACACTTGCAACAAAAACGTCAGTAGGATTTAACTCAGTTACTCTCTCTCTCTCTACAAATAAAAAGTTCAAGGTCTTGCCCCGACTTTCTTCTTCAGTAAAATAAGGTAATATTTCTTGAACCTGCTTGTTTTAAGTTTTTAACATTTTAGTATTTTGTAAACCTGAAACCATTGTGATAATTTTTGAATTTTTCATTTTTTAAGTTTTTAACATTTTAGTATTTTGTAAACCTGAAACCATTATGATAATTTTGAACTTTTCATAACCTTTTGAAATCGTGCCTTTTTGAACTGAAATCGTGCCTTTTTGAAATCGTTACTTTTTGAACTGAAATCGTGCCTTTTTGAACTGAAATCGTAACTTTTTGAAATCGTGCCTTTTTGAACTGAAATCGTACTTTTTTGAACTGAAATCGTGCTTTTTTGAACTGAAATCGTAACTTTTTGAAATCGTGCCTTTTTGAACTGAAATCGTGCCTTTTTGAACTGAAATCGTAACTTTTTGAAATCGTGCCTTTTTGAACTGAAATCATGCCTTTTTGAACTGAAATCGTAACTTTTTGAAATCGTACCTTTTTGAACTGAAATTGTACCTTTTTGAACTGAAATCGTGCTTTTTTGAACTGAAATCATAACTTTTTGAAATCATTACTTTTTGAACTGAAATCGTGCCTTTTGAACTGAAATCGTAACTTTTTGAAATCGTGCCTTTTTGAACTGAAATCGTAACTTTTTGAAATCGTGCCTTTTTGAACTGAAATCATAACTTTTTGAACTGAAATCGTTACTTTTTGAAATCGTGTCTTTTTAAACTGAAATCATGTCTTTTTAAACTGAAATCATGTCTTTTTGAACTGAAATCATGTCTTTTTAAACTGAAATCATGTCTTTTTGAACTGAAATCGTGCCTTTTTGAACTGAAATCGTGTCTTTTTGAACTGAAATCGTGCCTTTTCAAACTGTAATCATGCCTTTTTGAATTGAAATCGTTACTTTTTGAAATCGTGCCTTTTTTAATGGTTTGTGATTATTAATTTGACAGTCTCATGAATCGGGTTATGTTGACGGTGATTTTTGGTGATCACCAAGTCAATGATTCGTTCTCGAGTTACTGCAATTTATATGTGAGTGTGGTCAAAGATTGTAAAGAAATAACAGGTGATTTACGTGGTAAAACTCCAAAAGATCGGAGAAACATCCACGGGATCGTTGCCTCTAGCAACAAAGCCAAATCCACTATGAATCACGATTACAAGATGAAGAATGACAGAATGATTATAAGCTCTTCAATACAATTCTCTCTCTTTTTCTCTCTCGTTCTACTTTTCACATACCCCCCTGTTTGTGTATAGAGGGGGTATTTATACATGTTGTTTTTAGGGTTTTAAGGTGGCCGCTAGGGTTTGGTATTGTGGTGCCCAAGTCTCAAGCGGTTTTCTAGTCCTAATTAGATTATGTTTCCTCTTTTGGCTGAGTCTGATTCTGGACGAGATTCTTTCTCCTTTATTCGCGGGAGAACTGCTTGTTTCCTTGTTAAACTCTAATAGTCCACATCGTTGCTTATCATGGATGTGCGGGTCGCTGATTATGATTGGCATACGAATGTTGGTGACTATCTCATTGATTCCCGAGTATGTATGCCCGAGTATGTCCGAATGTGCCCGAGTGAGATTTGCTGCCCGAGTTGATCGTCTTCGTTTGTGGTCGGACTACTTACTCTTTTTTCCGAGTAGGTTATCGTGGGAGGTTTCTGCTCCATAAGTTGACTTATCTTGACCCTTGCTTTCCTGGCCTTTCGTGCTGATGACGTGTCCTTCACCACTAATTTTTACCTATAACAATACCCCCTTAAATATTTGAGCCGATCATGTTGAGTCAGGTCCTCTCGGGACAAATATTTAACTTCAATGATTTCTCACAACTGGTCCTCGCTTGTCGTTTTCCGCATTAATGTATCCTCGTTTGATTCGAAGCTTTAAATGACGTGTCTTAATTACGACCGCACGCATTCGATTTACCACTCATTTCAGAAATCCCTTGATGGTGACGTTTCTACTCTCTGGCGGCTCAAGGTGCTCTCCGGTTGCCACTTGTCTTTTCTTTGTTTGGCTGGGGCACGACTCATTTATGAGACACGACCTCTCTGTTTGCCTGCGTGTAGCCCACGTCATAGCCCACGCCCCTCTATTTTCCCGCTTTACTGTGCTTCTCCTAGGGTTTCGTTCGTTTTTGAAATCAATGTGCCGCCTATATATGTTGGTTATGATCTCTTCTCTTATACCTTTTTCTTCCATTTTTTCGCTTTTATCTTCCAGTATCTCTGCGTGTTCTTCGAAGGAGGTTTCATCTGTGCCTCTTGATCCTCTGTTTTCTGTTTGGTTTACTAGCCCGTTTCTTCTAACCTTGCCATCTTTGAGTTTACCTGCTTCAATCCCCAGATTTTTCCTCGGAGGCTTTTTCTTCTGCGATCTGCACCGTCTTCATTCTTCACTTCATCGAGGTTAGTCTTTATGGATTCCGGAGCTAGATATCGTCTTTTTACTGTTGGTATGATTGCTATTGAGCGAAATGATGCTTTCACTGCGTCGGTTGTTCACAGGTTATTAGACGAGCCCCGTTTCGATCAGCCGCGCTATACCGACGTTGATATTTCTGGACTTTTTCCGGAAAGGCCTGCGACTTCTGAGGTTCCTCCTGCTTCAGAGATCCCTTCTGCTTCTGCCAGTTCATCACCACCTTACTCATACCAACCTGAAGCTTGGTCGGATTCTTCTGCTTGTACTGATATTCGCCCGAGCAGAAGACCAGGAAAGAGGATGACCACTTGCAAAGTTTACAAAGACTCGCATTCTCGGGAAAGCCGAGTGGCGGCCCAAAGGATTATTGAAGACGATATTGAAGAGGAGCACAGGGCCGCTCGCATTCCCTTTTCCCCCGAGCGTATTTGCGTCTATGATGTTGAGCCGAACGTGGTCGGCCCTGACGAGATAATGCGATATATGCGGCGGTTTGATCTGGACAGCAATGAGGTTTCGCTGATTCCAGCCGAAGGTCGGGCTGCATGGAACCCACCCCCCGGCCACGTAGCAATTTACGGGTCCATGCTCACCTGCGGCGTCACTCTTCCTCTTCAGCCTTTCATTACTTGGTTCTTGGCTGAAGCCCGACTCGCTCCGGCCCAGCTAACGCCGAACAGTTATCGCATCCTGATGTGCATGTGGCACATGTGGCATAGAATGAAGCGGCCACCTCCCACTCCTCGCGAGGTTCGCCATTTTTATTCGCTGAGGCCAGTGGGGAAAACCGGGGTTTATTTTCTCCAGTCGAACCAGCCCGAGTTCTGGATTCCAAAGGATGTCGTGGTCAAGGGCTGTGTCGAACCGACCACGGACGAGAAGATGAAAGGGTTTGTTTGGGGCTTCCCGACCTCGAACAAGTTTTGGAAGAACAGCTGGTTCTTCGTGGGCAAAGACTGGGGCCAATCGATTAGTTTCGATTTGGACGGCACTCAGATGACCTGCCGGGTTCCTCGGTACTTCTGCACGCCGCAGTGGAACCATCTAACTTCAGCTTTTACTGATGAGGAGCTGAAGACCTTGGCTCGGGCAGCAGTCCGCCCCCTAGAGAAAAGGGGAAAACCCTATCTCTATAGAGAGGGGAAAATGATCAAGGCCCGTCTCTTCCCTCAGATTTCCGCGTGCCGCCGACGCCGTAAGTTTACTTGTATGCATTTTTATTTGTAACCTGACTTCTAAGCTTGCTTGCTAACTCGGATTCTTCTCTTTTTTTTTTTTTTTAAAAGTGTTTGACGTAGATATAGTCAGTGATGGTCTGGCACGCCGGATGAAAGGCATCGTCGAGGCGAGTCGAAAGGCAGTCCTTCGTCAACGAGACGCTGGGATAGCCCCTCCTGAAGACGAATCTGACGAGGGTACTCCCGGGAACGTTCCCGAGGGAGATGATGAAGAGGGAGTACCCGATTATGTGCCCGAGGAGGCTCACGATCAAGAACCGACCGAGTGTTCGGCTGGAGCTGAGGGTACCTCGGGCAACTTTGGAGTAAGTAGGACCTCTGCTGACTCGGGCAATCCCGCAGGTCCTTCCTCCAAGGGGAAAGAAAAAGTAGGGGATCTCCCTGAGCCCGAGCAGGCAAATCCCCCCAGCGGATCTGGTTCTCCCCACTCTGCTGCTGATATGCAAAACGTTCCTTTTGAAGCAGTTGGGGGGCCTTCAGGTGCGGTAGCTCCGGAGTTTCCGACTTCAGTTGAACCGAACCGTTCTTCTTCGGAGATTCCTGCCTCTGTTGATCCGATTTCTACTCCAGGGGACAGCAACACTGAAGCTGGGCCGACTGGGAAAAGGAAGGCTTCGTTTTCTTCTGGTCGCCCTTTCCCAAAGATTCCCCGAGTAGTTGCGTATGTTAATTCCTCTTCGGAGGATGAGGGGGAGGATGATGCGAGCGTGACCCCGACGCGGGAGCAGGTCAGAGAGAGTGCTGGTGGCTCAGCCGGCCTTCCTCGGGCGGCCCCGTCCGCTGAACTCCCCGAAGGTGATGTGGGTGATATGGGCTCCTCTCCCCAAATCGATGATCCCACCCCCGAGACTATTTTCAGGGCCATGGCTTCAGGCCGAGCCTATATTGGGGAGGATCGTTGGAGTCGTCTCAGGACCGGGACTGTGTCTGACCGACTCCACAATTTTTTCAACAGCGCTTCCTACGTGAGTGACTCTCATATGCATCATTCCGCATTATCCCCTTTTTTTATTTATATTTGTTGATTTGTTTGTTGCAGATGGTGGCCGAGATGTCTGGGGCTTGCGAAGCTGGCGAAGCCCAAGCGGAAAAAATAAGAAGGCTAGAAGCCCAATTGAAGGAGAGCGAAGATCACTGTTCTCGGGCTGAGTTAGCTCGTCAGGAGGAGGCCAGGTCGAGTGAGATGCTCGTAAATCAGTGCTTAGCACGGCAAATGGAAGCCGAGCAACGGGCATCTTCTGCTGCGGAGGAGGTCAGGACTCTGCAGGATCAACTGTCATCCACCCGGGAAGCCTTGCTTCGAGCCGAACAGAACGCCGAAGACGCCAAGTCTGCTTATGAACGTCGAATCAATGACTTGGAGTGTCAGGCCCTGACGGCCAAGGAACTGTCGAAGGGATCTAGGCTGGAAATGGAGCTACAAAGCGTTGACCGTTTTAAGAGATCTCCAGCCTATGATGCTCTGCTTCTTCGGGAGTTCCAGCGTGGAATGGTCTCGGCCGGCGAATTTTTTAAGCAAAGGAACAGGGCGACTGATCGGGCTCGGGCCAACTGGAGCCTGTCAATTAGGAAGCATGTGGATACATCCTTGGAGTCTCTCCGGATCCAAATGAAGGAGTGGCGGGCGTATTGTAGAAGTAAAGGAAAAACGCCACATCCCATGCACCTTGAGGTTCCGACCGCCGAGTCGTTCTCTACCTTTTACGCCAGTGAAAGGGCGAGTTTTAGCAACGAGATACCCGACTTGGGGCCCGTTCCTGGTACCGACTACAGCCACTGGATGGATGACGAAGAAGATGTGATCATATGGCCATCGGACGACAGTCTTCTGAGCGAGTATGTGATGGAGCCTGACCCTGATGTTGGCAGAAGCAGCTCACCACCCCCGGCGCCTTCCTCTTGATCTTCAAGCCTTTTTGTAACTATACTTGTACATCTTTCACATATACATCGTACACTGTATCTTTCTATACACTATGAATATAAGACCAAATTTTACTCACTTTTTGCCGAGTATCTTCTGTAACTGGCTTATCAGTTTAGACCGAGTATCTTATTTAACCGGTAACCAATTTTCGGCCGAGTATCTTATGTAACTGGCTTATTGATTTAGACCGAGTATCTTATTAAACTGGTAACTAATTGTGCCGAGTATCTTATGTAACTGGCTTATTGATTTAGACCGAGTATCTAATTAAACTGGTAACTAATTGTGCCGAGTATCTTATGTAACTGGCTTATTGATTTAGACCGAGTGTCTTATTTAACCGGTAACTAATTTTTGGGGTTGTTTAACCTTCACGTTGCGTCGGGGCTCGCCGCGACCATACGTTGAGGTCCTTGCACAAGTCACCTAGGACGTCTCCTGGTTTTATCTGCGCAAGGGTTCGTCGAATCGTTGGGGTACTTTGTACCGGCCAACACGACTGCGCATCTCACTAGTCTTTCTAGCGGCGCTCCGAGCATTTTGCCAGTTATCCTGGTGCCTCGGTTTTGCCTTTTTGCTAAGGGACGCGTTTGCATCACTTTAACCAGGCGGGCATGCTACTACAGCTTTTCCGCCCTTCGAGCACCACTCGTCCGCTCTTTCGCGGCCTTATAGCGCTCGACTTTTTCGGCATTTATTCGGTCGCCTTGAGTGACCTCCATTGAAATATTGCTCATGGATTTTATTGATTCCGCCACATCGTATTTGCAACTGAACTTTATTAGATGATCATGAATATGAAATTAATAAATAAATCTGAAATTTCAACGCAGAAACTAAAAACTGAGCTAAAGCAGAATAAATAAACTGTAGAACCATAACCGGATTCTTTTAGGGATAGAAGATCTTCAGATATTGTGCGTTGCATGGTCGGGGTACCAGGCCACCTTCTGGTCGGGCTATCATGTAGGCCCCGTGCCCTACGATTCTCTTGATGATATATGGTCCTTCCCATTTGTCGGCGAGGGATCCTGATGATTTGTCCTTGGTATTCGGTGATACTCTCCTCAGCACTAGATCCCCGAGTTGGAATCTCCGCTCCCGAACATGGGAGTTGTAGTACCTAGCGGCCCTTTGCTGGTATGCGGAATTTCTTACTTGTGCTGCGTCTCTGATTTCTTCAAGCTCGTCTAGGTTCTGCTGCAGCATGTCTATATTGTGCTCGGGACTGTATAGCTGGACCCTGGGGGATGTGAAAGTAGTTTCTGCTGGGATAACAGCTTCTGTCCCGAATGCCAGCGCGAAAGGAGTTTCCCCTGTGGAAGACCTCACAGTTGTTCGGTATGCCCATAGCACCTCAGGCAGTTTGTCTGCCCAGCCACCTTTCTTTGCCTCTAGCTTTGCCTTCAATGTGTGCTTGATTACTTTATTCACGGCCTCTGTTTGGCCATTGGTTTGAGGATGAGCAGGCGATGCGTAGTAGTTTGCGATCTTGAACTCTTCACACATTTCTCTGAACTTCTTATTATCGAATTGAGTCCCATTATCTGTTATGATGATGCTCGGGATCCCAAACCGATATATTATATTCTTTTTAACGAAGCTGGTAGTGTTTGCCTCGGTGATGTGTACAAGTGCTTCTGCCTCTGCCCATTTGGTAAAATAATCTACTGCCACAATAGCATGTTTGGCTCCTCCCTTCGTTCCTGTGGGCATTGGTCCTATCAGGTCGAGTCCCCACATGGCAAAGGGCCAAGGCGAGGTTAAGCTTCTGAGCAACTCTGGGGGTCGCCGAATGTCATTTGCTACTCTTTGGCATGTTTCGCAACTTTCTGCGAATTGCTGCGCTTCCGCGAACAGAGTCGGCCAGTAGAACCCTTGCCGGAGTATCTTGTGTGCTAAGCTTTTACCCCCAGTGTGGTTCCCACATACTCCACTGTGGATACTTCTCAGGATCTCTCCAGTCTTCTCACCGGAAATGCATCTCTGCAATACCTTCGAGAATCCTCTCCTATATAATTCTCCTCTCAGAATCGTGTACCGGGCTGACCTGTATCTAATGCGTTTAGCTTCCACAGCATCCTCCGGTAGTATGTTCTCCTCCAAGTACTTTCTGAGTTGGTATGTCCAGTCGCCCGGGCTAGGTCGGATCTCTGCTATTATGATTTCCTCGGGTTCCGCTGTACTTGGTTTAGTCAGGTGTGCCACTGGTATTGCTTTGGATCTGATGCTTGTGGTGGCTGAAGCTAATTTGGACAAAGCATCTGCCTTTTCGTTCTCTTCCCGAGGGATCTGAGAGATTCTGTATGCTTTGAACTTTTTAAGTAGTCTTTTTGCAATGTCCAAATAAGCTATCATGTGCTCTTCTCTGGCCTGGTATTCATTCAGTACCTGATGGACCACTACCTGTGAATCACTGTAAACTTCCAGCTCATCTGCCCCTAGTGCTATGCAGACTCTCAGACCGGCCAGCAAGGCTTCATATTCTGCTTGGTTGTTGGTTGCCTTGAAATCGAACCTCATGGCACATTCTACAGTATCCCCCTCGGGGGTCGTTATGACTATTCCTGCCCCGCTGCCATGCGTGTTCGATGACCCATCTACATGTAATTTCCACTGGAATTTAGTAGTCTGTTCATCTTCCATTGCCCTCCTTACCTCGGCGTCTGGCTCGGTGAATTCTGCTATAAAGTCGGATACCGCCTGCCCTTTGATGGCCGTTTTTGGTGTGTATCTGATGTCGTATTCGCTGAGCTCTACCGCCCACTTGGTCAGCCTTCCTGACACTTCTGGCTTTTGAAGAATGAGTTTCAGCGGGCAGTCTGTATATACCTCTATTGTATGTGCTTGGAAATATGGCCTTAGCTTCCTGGCCGATGTGATCAGAGCTAACGCTATTTTTTCTGCCGGCGAGTATCTGGTTTCCGCCGCTAACAACGCTTTACTTGTATAGTACACTGGCTTTTGTATTCCTTCCTCCAGTCGGATCAACACCGAACTCGTCGCCACCTCGGTGACCGAGAGGTATAAGTATAATGTTTCTCTCACCACCGGTTTTGAAAGGATTGGTGCTCTCCCCAGATATTCTTTTAATTTTTGAAAGGCTTCTTCACACTCTGTACTCCATTCGAGCCCTTTCCCCTTTTTTATTGCTTTAAAGAAGGGGGCGCATTTGTCTGTTGACTTGGCTATAAACCGGTTGAGTGACGCGAGGCATCCCGTTAGCCTCTGCACATCTTTTAGCGTCCTGGGTGAAGCCATTCCTTCTAGTGCTTTGATCTTCTCAGGATTTACTTCGATTCCCCTCTGGTGCACCTGAAAACCTAGAAACCTTCCCGAAGGTACTCCGAACACACACTTGCTTGGGTTGAGCTTCATCTGATACTTTCTTAGGACGTCGAAGGTTTCCTTCAAATCCTCCGCGTGTTTTTCTGCAGTGGTGCTCTTAGTCAGCATATCATCCACATAGACCTCCATATTTTTTCCAATCTGCCGAGCAAACATCCTGTTTACTAGCCTCTGGTATGTTGCCCCGGCGTTTTTCAATCCGAATGGCATTACTTTGTAGCAATATAAACCCTGGTCCGTGGTAAACGACGTCTTTTCCTCATCTGCCTTATTCATCCGGATCTGATTGTATCCCGAGTAGGCGTCCATGAAGCTTAACAATTCATGTCCCGCTGTCGCATCTACCAACTGGTCGATCCTCGGTAGTGGGAAACTATCTTTTGGGCAAGCTTTGTTCAAGTCTGTAAAGTCTACACACATCCTCCATTGCTTGTTCTTTTTCTTGACCAACACCACATTGGCCACCCACTCCGGATACTTGACTTCCCTTATCGACCCCGCGGAAAGTAGCTTTTCTACTTCCTTCTTGATTGCGACGCTTCTTTCTGGATTGAATAGTCTTCTTTTTTGTACCACGGGTCGGAACTCGGGGTCGGTGGAAAGATGATGTGAAATCACCTTCGGGTCTACCCCCAGCATATCTTCATGGCTCCAAGCGAAAACATCCTTGTAATTTCTCAGTAGCGCAATAAGTGCGGTTTTGACATGTACGCTCAAACTTGCCCCTACCTTCACTGTTCTACCTGGATCCTCCGGGTCTAGTGCCACCTCTTGGGTCGGCTCGTCTTCCCTATCCTCCGGTCCTTCTCTGGGATCCAACTCAAAATCTTTCGGCACTTCTGCCTGTTCTTCTGGTTCTCTATCCTCTTGCTGGACTGTTACCATGTATACCTGGCGTACCTCCCTATCTCTATATACTGATAAGTTTGCTCTACGGGCCATCTCTTGTGACCCTTTGACCACTCCCACGCCATATTCGGTCGGGAATTTCATCATGAGGGCATAAGTTGCTGTCACCCGCCTTGGCTTTATTCAAAAATGGTCGGCCCAGTAAAGCATTATATGGCCAGTTCTCCGTATCTACCACCACAAAGTCGAGCAGCACTGTTTTCTGGCAAGGGGCTTTCCCGATCTTCACAGGTAGCTTAACCGTGCCGAGTGACCTCACTTCGACCCCTCCAAATCCTCTAAGGGGTGTGGGAAAAGGCTGTAGGTCTTTCCTGTCTAGCCTCAGCTGGTCATATACTTCTGCACTAAGAATGTCCGCCGAACTCCCATTGTCGATCAGAATTCGATGAACTTCTCTATGGCCGATCCGAGCGCTGACTACTAGTGCGTCATTTGGCCTAACATCCACTCCGTGTGAGTCGGCCTCTGTGAACACGATCGGGTCCCAGCCCTCCTTGATTCTTTTCGGGTCGGGCTCAATAGAATTAACGTCCAGGTCTCTCCGTGCCTCCATAGCTTCCCGAATCTCCTGGGTTCTTTCCCTGTTACTCTTGCCCGTTGCTGGACCTCCGAAGATGGTGTTAATTGCTCCTTCATCCTCAGCTTTCTTGGGACTAAGTTTTCTTGCCCGTCCGTCCTGTCGGCTATCTTTCTGTCCATCTGCCCTGTCCGTCTTTTTGAAAACAATGTCCTTCAAATGCCCTTCCCTAATAAGAGTCTCGATATGATCCCTTAGCTGGAAACACTTGGATGTCTCGTGCCCATTCTCTTTGTGGAAACGGCAATATTTGGTGGTGTCCCTCCGAGCATATGTCGATTGCTTAGGTGGTTCTTTGGACATGTTCTTCTCTTCTAGGATTGCCAGGACTTCTTCTTGATCTTTCTTCAACGGGGTATAATTTGTATATCGGCCCTGGAACCTCTGCCGTGGTTGATCGGTTTTTGGGTCGTATGCTCGTCGTCCATCCCGACCATCCCGTGCTCTATTCTTCTGCTTATCACCTTTGGTATCGGGCATCCTGGTCTGGTCCTTGGTTTTGGATCCCTCTGGGCGACCGCCATGTACGAAGTAACCTCCTGTGGCAATTTCCTCTTCTTCGGCCAAGGCGTAACCTCCTGCCATGTCCATCATATCGGCATAGCTGGTTAGTCGGGCTCTTCTGAGGTCAAAGGACAATTGGCCATTCTGAAGGTTGTTAATGAACGCGGCAATTATTGCTTCGTCGTTTGCACTTCCGATCTCGGACACTTCCTGACCGAACCTTCCCAGATATTTCTTCAGCGACTCATCTTTTCCCTGTTTGAGTTGGGATAAATGAGCCACTGACTTTTTCCTGTGTACATTCCCGAGGAACTGCCTTGAGAAAGCCTTGCTCAGTTCGCCGAAGCTACTTATGCTTGCTGCTGGCAACATTCCAAACCACCGGGAGCCTAGATCCCCAAGAGTTTGAGGAAAATTCAAACATAGTAGTGCATCATTATGGACATACTGCGCCATAGCGCTCCTATACCTCCGGACATGCTCTTTTGGGTCTGTATCCTTCTTGAACAGCTCGATGTGGGGCATTCTGAATCTTTCTGGGAAAGGCATCCTCAAAACCCCATTGGTAAAAGGGCTTCCGGATTCATCGTCTGACAGCTCATTACGCCCATACCGCCTGACCAAAGCATCCATTTGCCGACGATTATTTTGAACTTCCCGAGTGAGGCTCTGTATAAGTATGTCTCTGTCCCCTTCAGGCTCTCCTGACGCATTGAAGTTCTGGTTTATGGTCAGTTTTTGGCCCCTCTCCTCGGGATTCAACTCTCTATGATCTCGGTTTAGGCCATGCAGTCGGACTGTGCCCCTTTGGCGCTTGCGATGATGGTTCTGCTCACTTTCTTCCGAGGATGACCGGTCTCTCCGGTGGCCACGCCTCCTGGGGCGGTCTCGATCTCCGGCTACCCGATCTTGATAGTACTCTTTGTCGGAATCATTCCCCTCTCTGTGCTCCCTGCTTCTCCTGGCTACTCTTTCAGATAGCATCTCTGGTCTGCCTGTAGGATCTTGCCTCGCCTTTGGGGGTGCATCAGGGGTTGGTATCACCACCGCGGAGCGCAGTCTTGCTGTCTGCTGGCTTGGGGCGGACAGTTCATGAGGTGACATCAATCCTTCCGTAACAGAGAGATCAATTCCCTGCCTTGCTGCGTCTGATATGAGTTGTTGTAGAGAAGCACGGAGCCGCTGCGTGATTTCTTCATTTGCTGTAGGTAAATGTTGAATTCCAGCCAGGGCAGCTGACTGGTTTACCGTCGTCAGAGTTGCATCCGCCGTATTGAGCGCGGTGTCATCTTCCAACTCGTTACTAGGCACGCCCTGACTGTACCTGGAATCGCTACTGTTGACGGTGATTTTTGGTGATCACCAAGTCAATGATTCGTTCTCGAGTTACTGCAATTTATATGTGAGTGTGGTCAAAGATTGTAAAGAAATAACAGGTGATTTACGTGGTAAAACTCCAAAAGATCGGAGAAACATCCACGGGATCGTTGCCTCTAGCAACAAAGCCAAATCCACTATGAATCACGATTACAAGATGAAGAATGACAGAATGATTACAAGCTCTTCAATACAATTCTCTCTCTTTTCTCTCTCGTTCTACTTTTCACGTACCCCCCTGTTTGTGTATAGAGGGGGTATTTATACATGTTGTTTTTAGGGTTTTAAGGTGGCCGCTAGGGTTTGGTATTGTGGTGCCCAAGTCTCAAGCGGTTTTCTAGTCCTAATTAGATTATGTTTCCTCTTTTGGCTGAGTCTGATTCTGGACGAGATTCTTTCTCCTTTATTCGCGGGAGAACTGCTTGTTTCCTTGTTAAACTCTAATAGTCCACATCGTTGCTTATCATGGATGTGCGGGTCGCTGATTATGATTGGCATACGAATGTTGGTGACTATCTCATTGATTCCCGAGTATGTATGCCCGAGTATGTCCGAATGTGCCCGAGTGAGATTTGCTGCCCGAGTTGATCGTCTTCGTTTGTGGTCGGACTACTTACTCTTTTTTCCGAGTAGGTTATCGTGGGAGGTTTCTGCTCCATAAGTTGACTTATCTTGACCCTTGCTTTCCTGGCCTTTCGTGCTGATGACGTGTCCTTCACCACTAATTTTTACCTATAACAATACCCCCTTAAATATTTGAGCCGATCATGTTGAGTCAGGTCCTCTCGGGACAAATATTTAACTTCAATGATTTCTCACAACTGGTCCTCGCTTGTCGTTTTCCGCATTAATGTATCCTCGTTTGATTCGAAGCTTTAAATGACGTGTCTTAATTACGACCGCACGCATTCGATTTACCACTCATTTCAGAAATCCCTTGATGGTGACGTTTCTACTCTCTGGCGGCTCAAGGTGCTCTCCGGTTGCCACTTGTCTTTTCTTTGTTTGGCTGGGGCACGACTCATTTATGAGACACGACCTCTCTGTTTGCCTGCGTGTAGCCCACGTCATAGCCCACGCCCCTCTATTTTCCCGCTTTACTGTGCTTCTCCTAGGGTTTCGTTCGTTTTTGAAATCAATGTGCCGCCTATATATGTTGGTTATGATCTCTTCTCTTATACCTTTTTCTTCCATTTTTTCGCTTTTATCTTCCAGTATCTCTGCGTGTTCTTCGAAGGAGGTTTCATCTGTGCCTCTTGATCCTCTGTTTTCTGTTTGGTTTACTAGCCCGTTTCTTCTAACCCTGCCATCTTTGAGTTTACCTGCTTCAATCCCCAGATTTTTCCTCGGAGGCTTTTTCTTCTGCGATCTGCACCGTCTTCATTCTTCACTTCATCGAGGTTAGTCTTTATGGATTCCGGAGCTAGATATCGTCTTTTTACTGTTGGTATGATTGCTATTGAGCGAAATGATGCTTTCACTGCGTCGGTTGTTCACAGGTTATTAGACGAGCCCCGTTTCGATCAGCCGCGCTATACCGACGTTGATATTTCTGGACTTTTTCCGGAAAGGCCTGCGACTTCTGAGGTTCCTCCTGCTTCAGAGATCCCTTCTGCTTCTGCCAGTTCATCACCACCTTACTCATACCAACCTGAAGCTTGGTCGGATTCTTCTGCTTGTACTGATATTCGCCCGAGCAGAAGACCAGGAAAGAGGATGACCACTCGCAAAGTTTACAAAGACTCGCATTCTCGGGAAAGCCGAGTGGCGGCCCAAAGGATTATTGAAGACGATATTGAAGAGGAGCACAGGGCCGCTCGCATTCCCTTTTCCCCCGAGCGTATTTGCGTCTATGATGTTGAGCCGAACGTGGTCGGCCCTGACGAGATAATGCGATATATGCGGCGGTTTGATCTGGACAGCAATGAGGTTTCGCTGATTCCAGCCGAAGGTCGGGCTGCATGGAACCCACCCCCCGGCCACGTAGCAATTTACGGGTCCATGCTCACCTGCGGCGTCACTCTTCCTCTTCAGCCTTTCATTACTTGGTTCTTGGCTGAAGCCCGACTCGCTCCGGCCCAGCTAACGCCGAACAGTTATCGCATCCTGATGTGCATGTGGCACATGTGGCATAGAATGAAGCGGCCACCTCCCACTCCTCGCGAGGTTCGCCATTTTTATTCGCTGAGGCCAGTGGGGAAAACCGGGGTTTATTTTCTCCAGTCGAACCAGCCCGAGTTCTGGATTCCAAAGGATGTCGTGGTCAAGGGCTGTGTCGAACCGACCACGGACGAGAAGATGAAAGGGTTTGTTTGGGGCTTCCCGACCTCGAACAAGTTTTGGAAGAACAGCTGGTTCTTCGTGGGCAAAGACTGGGGCCAATCGATTAGTTTCGATTTGGACGGCACTCAGATGACCTGCCGGGTTCCTCGGTACTTCTGCACGCCGCAGTGGAACCATCTAACTTCAGCTTTTACTGATGAGGAGCTGAAGACCTTGGCTCGGGCAGCAGTCCGCCCCCTAGAGAAAAGGGGAAAACCCTATCTCTATAGAGAGGGGAAAATGATCAAGGCCCGTCTCTTCCCTCAGATTTCCGCGTGCCGCCGACGCCGTAAGTTTACTTGTATGCATTTTTATTTGTAACCTGACTTCTAAGCTTGCTTGCTAACTCGGATTCTTCTCTTTTTTTTTTTTTTTAAAGTGTTTGACGTAGATATAGTCAGTGATGGTCTGGCACGCCGGATGAAAGGCATCGTCGAGGCGAGTCGAAAGGCAGTCCTTCGTCAACGAGATGCTGGGATAGCCCCTCCTGAAGACGAATCTGACGAGGGTACTCCCGGGAACGTTCCCGAGGGAGATGATGAAGAGGGAGTACCCGATTATGTGCCCGAGGAGGCTCACGATCAAGAACCGACCGAGTGTTCGGCTGGAGCTGAGGGTACCTCGGGCAACTTTGGAGTAAGTAGGACCTCTGCTGACTCGGGCAATCCCGCAGGTCCTTCCTCCAAGGGGAAAGAAAAAGTAGGGGATCTCCCTGAGCCCGAGCAGGCAAATCCCCCCAGCGGATCTGGTTCTCCCCACTCTGCTGCTGATATGCAAAACGTTCCTTTTGAAGCAGTTGGGGGGCCTTCAGGTGCGGTAGCTCCGGAGTTTCCGACTTCAGTTGAACCGAACCGTTCTTCTTCGGAGATTCCTGCCTCTGTTGATCCGATTTCTACTCCAGGGGACAGCAACACTGAAGCTGGGCCGACTGGGAAAAGGAAGGCTTCGTTTTCTTCTGGTCGCCCTTTCCCAAAGATTCCCCGAGTAGTTGCGTATGTTAATTCCTCTTCGGAGGATGAGGGGGAGGATGATGCGAGCGTGACCCCGACGCGGGAGCAGGTCAGAGAGAGTGCTGGTGGCTCAGCCGGCCTTCCTCGGGCGGCCCCGTCCGCTGAACTCCCCGAAGGCGATGTGGGTGATATGGGCTCCTCTCCCCAAATCGATGATCCCACCCCCGAGACTATTTTCAGGGCCATGGCTTCAGGCCGAGCCTATATTGGGGAGGATCGTTGGAGTCGTCTCAGGACCGGGACTGTGTCTGACCGACTCCACAATTTTTTCAACAGCGCTTCCTACGTGAGTGACTCTCATATGCATCATTCCGCATTATCCCCTTTTTTTATTTATATTTGTTGATTTGTTTGTTGCAGATGGTGGCCGAGATGTCTGGGGCTTGCGAAGCTGGCGAAGCCCAAGCGGAAAAAATAAGAAGGCTAGAAGCCCAATTGAAGGAGAGCGAAGATCACTGTTCTCGGGCTGAGTTAGCTCGTCAGGAGGAGGCCAGGTCGAGTGAGATGCTCGTAAATCAGTGCTTAGCACGGCAAATGGAAGCCGAGCAACGGGCATCTTCTGCTGCGGAGGAGGTCAGGACTCTGCAGGATCAACTGTCATCCACCCGGGAAGCCTTGCTTCGAGCCGAACAGAACGCCGAAGACGCCAAGTCTGCTTATGAACGTCGAATCAATGACTTGGAGTGTCAGGCCCTGACGGCCAAGGAACTGTCGAAGGGATCTAGGCTGGAAATGGAGCTACAAAGCGTTGACCGTTTTAAGAGATCTCCAGCCTATGATGCTCTGCTTCTTCGGGAGTTCCAGCGTGGAATGGTCTCGGCCGGCGAATTTTTTAAGCAAAGGAACAGGGCGACTGATCGGGCTCGGGCCAACTGGAGCCTGTCAATTAGGAAGCATGTGGATACATCCTTGGAGTCTCTCCGGATCCAAATGAAGGAGTGGCGGGCGTATTGTAGAAGTAAAGGAAAAACGCCACATCCCATGCACCTTGAGGTTCCGACCGCCGAGTCGTTCTCTACCTTTTACGCCAGTGAAAGGGCGAGTTTTAGCAACGAGATACCCGACTTGGGGCCCGTTCCTGGTACCGACTACAGCCACTGGATGGATGACGAAGAAGATGTGATCATATGGCCATCGGACGACAGTCTTCTGAGCGAGTATGTGATGGAGCCTGACCCTGATGTTGGCAGAAGCAGCTCACCACCCCCGGCGCCTTCCTCTTGATCTTCAAGCCTTTTTGTAACTATACTTGTACATCTTTCACATATACATCGTACACTGTATCTTTCTATACACTATGAATATAAGACCAAATTTTACTCACTTTTTGCCGAGTATCTTCTGTAACTGGCTTATCAGTTTAGACCGAGTATCTTATTTAACCGGTAACCAATTTTCGGCCGAGTATCTTATGTAACTGGCTTATTGATTTAGACCGAGTATCTTATTAAACTGGTAACTAATTTGTGCCGAGTATCTTATGTAACTGGCTTATTGATTTAGACCGAGTATCTTATTAAACTGGTAACTAATTTGTGCCGAGTATCTTATGTAACTGGCTTATTGATTTAGACCGAGTATCTTATTTAACCGGTAACTAATTTTTGGGGTTGTTTAACCTTCACGTTGCGTCGGGGCTCGCCGCGACCATACGTTGAGGTCCTTGCACAAGTCACCTAGGACGTCTCCTGGTTTTATCTGCGCAAGGGTTCGTCGAATCGTTGGGGTACTTTGTACCGGCCAACACGACTGCGCATCTCACTAGTCTTTCTAGCGGCGCTCCGAGCATTTTGCCAGTTATCCTGGTGCCTCGGTTTTGCCTTTTTGCTAAGGGACGCGTTTGCATCACTTTAACCAGGCGGGCATGCTACTACAGCTTTTCCGCCCTTCGAGCACCACTCGTCCGCTCTTTCGCGGCCTTATAGCGCTCGACTTTTTCGGCATTTATTCGGTCGCCTTGAGTGACCTCCATTGAAATATTGCTCATGGATTTTATTGATTCCGCCACATCGTATTTGCAACTGAACTTTATTAGATGATCATGAATATGAAATTAATAAATAAATCTGAAATTTCAACGCAGAAACTAAAAACTGAGCTAAAGCAGAATAAATAAACTGTAGAACCATAACCGGATTCTTTTAGGGATAGAAGATCTTCAGATATTGTGCGTTGCATGGTCGGGGTACCAGGCCACCTTCTGGTCGGGCTATCATGTAGGCCCCGTGCCCTACGATTCTCTTGATGATATATGGTCCTTCCCATTTGTCGGCGAGGGATCCTGATGATTTGTCCTTGGTATTCGGTGATACTCTCCTCAGCACTAGATCCCCGAGTTGGAATCTCCGCTCCCGAACATGGGAGTTGTAGTACCTAGCGGCCCTTTGCTGGTATGCGGAATTTCTTACTTGTGCTGCGTCTCTGATTTCTTCAAGCTCGTCTAGGTTCTGCTGCAGCATGTCTATATTGTGCTCGGGACTGTATAGCTGGACCCTGGGGGATGTGAAAGTAGTTTCTGCTGGGATAACAGCTTCTGTCCCGAATGCCAGCGCGAAAGGAGTTTCCCCTGTGGAAGACCTCACAGTTGTTCGGTATGCCCATAGCACCTCAGGCAGTTTGTCTGCCCAGCCACCTTTCTTTGCCTCTAGCTTTGCCTTCAATGTGTGCTTGATTACTTTATTCACGGCCTCTGTTTGGCCATTGGTTTGAGGATGAGCAGGCGATGCGTAGTAGTTTGCGATCTTGAACTCTTCACACATTTCTCTGAACTTCTTATTATCGAATTGAGTCCCATTATCTGTTATGATGATGCTCGGGATCCCAAACCGATATATTATATTCTTTTTAACGAAGCTGGTAGTGTTTGCCTCGGTGATGTGTACAAGTGCTTCTGCCTCTGCCCATTTGGTAAAATAATCTACTGCCACAATAGCATGTTTGGCTCCTCCCTTCGTTCCTGTGGGCATTGGTCCTATCAGGTCGAGTCCCCACATGGCAAAGGGCCAAGGCGAGGTTAAGCTTCTGAGCAACTCTGGGGGTCGCCGAATGTCATTTGCTACTCTTTGGCATGTTTCGCAACTTTCTGCGAATTGCTGCGCTTCCGCGAACAGAGTCGGCCAGTAGAACCCTTGCCGGAGTATCTTGTGTGCTAAGCTTTTACCCCCAGTGTGGTTCCCACATACTCCACTGTGGATACTTCTCAGGATCTCTCCAGTCTTCTCACCGGAAATGCATCTCTGCAATACCTTCGAGAATCCTCTCCTATATAATTCTCCTCTCAGAATCGTGTACCGGGCTGACCTGTATCTAATGCGTTTAGCTTCCACAGCATCCTCCGGTAGTATGTTCTCCTCCAAGTACTTTCTGAGTTGGTATGTCCAGTCGCCCGGGCTAGGTCGGATCTCTGCTATTATGATTTCCTCGGGTTCCGCTGTACTTGGTTTAGTCAGGTGCGCCACTGGTATTGCTTTGGATCTGATGCTTGTGGTGGCTGAAGCTAATTTGGACAAAGCATCTGCCTTTTCGTTCTCTTCCCGAGGGATCTGAGAGATTCTGTATGCTTTGAACTTTTTAAGTAGTCTTTTTGCAATGTCCAAATAAGCTATCATGTGCTCTTCTCCTGGCCTGGTATTCATTCAGTACCTGATGGACCACTACCTGTGAATCACTGTAAACTTCCAGCTCATCTGCCCCTAGTGCTATGCAGACTCTCAGACCGGCCAGCAAGGCTTCATATTCTGCTTGGTTGTTGGTTGCCTTGAAATCGAACCTCATGGCACATTCTACAGTATCCCCCTCGGGGGTCGTTATGACTATTCCTGCCCCGCTGCCATGCGTGTTCGATGACCCATCTACATGTAATTTCCACTGGAATTTAGTAGTCTGTTCATCTTCCATTGCCCTCCTTACCTCGGCGTCTGGCTCGGTGAATTCTGCTATAAAGTCGGATACCGCCTGCCCTTTGATGGCCGTTTTTGGTGTGTATCTGATGTCGTATTCGCTGAGCTCTACCGCCCACTTGGTCAGCCTTCCTGACACTTCTGGCTTTTGAAGAATGAGTTTCAGCGGGCAGTCTGTATATACCTCTATTGTATGTGCTTGGAAATATGGCCTTAGCTTCCTGGCCGATGTGATCAGAGCTAACGCTATTTTTTCTGCCGGCGAGTATCTGGTTTCCGCCGCTAACAACGCTTTACTTGTATAGTACACTGGCTTTTGTATTCCTTCCTCCAGTCGGATCAACACCGAACTCGTCGCCACCTCGGTGACCGAGAGGTATAAGTATAATGTTTCTCCCACCACCGGTTTTGAAAGGATTGGTGCTCTCCCCAGATATTCTTTTAATTTTTGAAAGGCTTCTTCACACTCTGTACTCCATTCGAGCCCTTTCCCCTTTTTTATTGCTTTAAAGAAGGGGGCGCATTTGTCTGTTGACTTGGCTATAAACCGGTTGAGTGACGCGAGGCATCCCGTTAGCCTCTGCACATCTTTTAGCGTCCTGGGTGAAGCCATTCCTTCTAGTGCTTTGATCTTCTCAGGATTTACTTCGATTCCCCTCTGGTGCACCTGAAAACCTAGAAACCTTCCCGAAGGTACTCCGAACACACACTTGCTTGGGTTGAGCTTCATCTGATACTTTCTTAGGACGTCGAAGGTTTCCTTCAAATCCTCCGCGTGTTTTTCTGCAGTGGTGCTCTTAGTCAGCATATCATCCACATAGACCTCCATATTTTTTCCAATCTGCCGAGCAAACATCCTGTTTACTAGCCTCTGGTATGTTGCCCCGGCGTTTTTCAATCCGAATGGCATTACTTTGTAGCAATATAAACCCTGGTCCGTGGTAAACGACGTCTTTTCCTCATCTGCCTTATTCATCCGGATCTGATTGTATCCCGAGTAGGCGTCCATGAAGCTTAACAATTCATGTCCCGCTGTCGCATCTACCAACTGGTCGATCCTCGGTAGTGGGAAACTATCTTTTGGGCAAGCTTTGTTCAAGTCTGTAAAGTCTACACACATCCTCCATTGCTTGTTCTTTTTCTTGACCAACACCACATTGGCCACCCACTCCGGATACTTGACTTCCCTTATCGACCCCGCGGAAAGTAGCTTTTCTACTTCCTTCTTGATTGCGACGCTTCTTTCTGGATTGAATAGTCTTCTTTTTTGTACCACGGGTCGGAACTCGGGGTCGGTGGAAAGATGATGTGAAATCACCTTCGGGTCTACCCCCAGCATATCTTCATGGCTCCAAGCGAAAACATCCTTGTAATTTCTCAGTAGCGCAATAAGTGCGGTTTTGACATGTACGCTCAAACTTGCCCCTACCTTCACTGTTCTACCTGGATCCTCCGGGTCTAGTGCCACCTCTTGGGTCGGCTCGTCTTCCCTATCCTCCGGTCCTTCTCTGGGATCCAACTCAAAATCTTTCGGCACTTCTGCCTGTTCTTCTGGTTCTCTATCCTCTTGCTGGACTGTTACCATGTATACCTGGCGTACCTCCCTATCTCTATATACTGATAAGTTTGCTCTACGGGCCATCTCTTGTGACCCTTTGACCACTCCCACGCCATATTCGGTCGGGAATTTCATCATGAGGGCATAAGTTGCTGTCACCCGCCTTGGCTTTATTCAAAAATGGTCGGCCCAGTAAAGCATTATATGGCCAGTTCTCCGTATCTACCACCACAAAGTCGAGCAGCACTGTTTTCTGGCAAGGGGCTTTCCCGATCTTCACAGGTAGCTTAACCGTGCCGAGTGACCTCACTTCGACCCCTCCAAATCCTCTAAGGGGTGTGGGAAAAGGCTGTAGGTCTTTCCTGTCTAGCCTCAGCTGGTCATATACTTCTGCACTAAGAATGTCTGCCGAACTCCCATTGTCGATCAGAATTCGATGAACTTCTCTATGGCCGATCCGAGCGCTGACTACTAGTGCGTCATTTGGCCTAACATCCACTCCGTGTGAGTCGGCCTCTGTGAACACGATCGGGTCCCAGCCCTCCTTGATTCTTTTCGGGTCGGGCTCAATAGAATTAACGTCCAGGTCTCTCCGTGCCTCCATAGCTTCCCGAATCTCCTGGGTTCTTTCCCTGTTACTCTTGCCCGTTGCTGGACCTCCGAAGATGGTGTTAATTGCTCCTTCATCCTCAGCTTTCTTGGGACTAAGTTTTCTTGCCCGTCCGTCCTGTCGGCTATCTTTCTGTCCATCTGCCCTGTCCGTCTTTTTGAAAACAATGTCCTTCAAATGCCCTTCCCTAATAAGAGTCTCGATATGATCCCTTAGCTGGAAACACTTGGATGTCTCGTGCCCATTCTCTTTGTGGAAACGGCAATATTTGGTGGTGTCCCTCCGAGCATATGTCGATTGCTTAGGTGGTTCTTTGGACATGTTCTTCTCTTCTAGGATTGCCAGGACTTCTTCTTGATCTTTCTTCAACGGGGTATAATTTGTATATCGGCCCTGGAACCTCTGCCGTGGTTGATCGGTTTTTGGGTCGTATGCTCGTCGTCCATCCCGACCATCCCGTGCTTTATTCTTCTGCTTATCACCTTTGGTATCGGGCATCCTGGTCTGGTCCTTGGTTTTGGATCCCTCTGGGCGACCGCCATGTACGAAGTAACCTCCTGTGGCAATTTCCTCTTCTTCGGCCAAGGCGTAACCTCCTGCCATGTCCATCATATCGGCATAGCTGGTTAGTCGGGCTCTTCTGAGGTCAAAGGACAATTGGCCATTCTGAAGGTTGTTAATGAACGCGGCAATTATTGCTTCGTCGTTTGCACTTCCGATCTCGGACACTTCCTGACCGAACCTTCCCAGATATTTCTTCAGCGACTCGTCTTTTCCCTGTTTGAGTTGGGATAAATGAGCCACTGACTTTTTCCTGTGTACATTCCCGAGGAACTGCCTTGAGAAAGCCTTGCTCAGTTCGCCGAAGCTACTTATGCTTGCTGCTGGCAACCTTCCAAACCACCGGGAGCCTAGATCCCCAAGAGTTTGAGGAAAATTCAAACATAGTAGTGCATCATTATGGACATACTTGCGCCATAGCGCTCCTATACCTCCGGACATGCTCTTTTGGGTCTGTATCCTTCTTGAACAGCTCGATGTGGGGCATTCTGAATCTTTCTGGGAAAGGCATCCTCAAAACCCCATTGGTAAAAGGGCTTCCGGATTCATCGTCTGACAGCTCATTACGCCCATACCGCCTGACCAAAGCATCCATTTGCCGACGATTATTTTGAACTTCCCGAGTGAGGCTCTGTATAAGTATGTCTCTGTCCCCTTCAGGCTCTCCTGACGCATTGAAGTTCTGGTTTATGGTCAGTTTTTGGCCCCTCTCCTCGGGATTCAACTCTCTATGATCTCGGTTTAGGCCATGCAGTCGGACTGTGCCCCTTTGGCGCTTGCGATGATGGTTCTGCTCACTTTCTTCCGAGGATGACCGGTCTCTCCGGTGGCCACGCCTCCTGGGGCGGTCTCGATCTCCGGCTACCCGATCTTGATAGTACTCTTTGTCGGAATCATTCCCCTCTCTGTGCTCCCTGCTTCTCCTGGCTACTCTTTCAGATAGCATCTCTGGTCTGCCTGTAGGATCTTGCCTCGCCTTTGGGGGTGCATCAGGGGTTGGTATCACCACCGCGGAGCGCAGTCTTGCTGTCTGCTGGCTTGGGGCGGACAGTTCATGAGGTGACATCAATCCTTCCGTAACAGAGAGATCAATTCCCTGCCTTGCTGCGTCTGATATGAGTTGTTGTAGAGAAGCACGGAGCCGCTGCGTGATTTCTTCATTCGCTGTAGGTAAATGTTGAATTCCAGCCAGGGCAGCTGACTGGTTTACCGTCGTCAGAGTTGCATCCGCCGTATTGAGCGCGGTGTCATCTTCCAACTCGTTACTTGGCACGCCCTGACTGTACCTGGAATCGCTACCATCTCCGTCGCCAGCCATTGTTGTCACAAAGTTCTGGGTCCCCCTCCTTCTAGCGCCAATTGTTGACGGTGATTTTTGGTGATCACCAAGTCAATGATTCGTTCTCGAGTTACTGCAATTTATATGTGAGTGTGGTCAAAGATTGTAAAGAAATAACAGGTGATTTACGTGGTAAAACTCCAAAAGATCGGAGAAACATCCACGGGATCGTTGCCTCTAGCAACAAAGCCAAATCCACTATGAATCACGATTACAAGATGAAGAATGACAGAATGATTACAAGCTCTTCAATACAATTCTCTCTCTTTTCTCTCTCGTTCTACTTTTCACGTACCCCCCTGTTTGTGTATAGAGGGGGTATTTATACATGTTGTTTTTAGGGTTTTAAGGTGGCCGCTAGGGTTTGGTATTGTGGTGCCCAAGTCTCAAGCGGTTTTCTAGTCCTAATTAGATTATGTTTCCTCTTTTGGCTGAGTCTGATTCTGGACGAGATTCTTTCTCCTTTATTCGCGGGAGAACTGCTTGTTTCCTTGTTAAACTCTAATAGTCCACATCGTTGCTTATCATGGATGTGCGGGTCGCTGATTATGATTGGCATACGAATGTTGGTGACTATCTCATTGATTCCCGAGTATGTATGCCCGAGTATGTCCGAATGTGCCCGAGTGAGATTTGCTGCCCGAGTTGATCGTCTTCGTTTGTGGTCGGACTACTTACTCTTTTTTCCGAGTAGGTTATCGTGGGAGGTTTCTGCTCCATAAGTTGACTTATCTTGACCCTTGCTTTCCTGGCCTTTCGTGCTGATGACGTGTCCTTCACCACTAATTTTTACCTATAACAGCTACCATCTCCGTCGCCAGCCATTGTTGTCACAAAGTTCTGGGTCCCCCTCCTTCTAGCGCCAATTGTTGACGGTGATTTTTGGTGATCACCAAGTCAATGATTCGTTCTCGAGTTACTGCAATTTATATGTGAGTGTGGTCAAAGATTGTAAAGAAATAACAGGTGATTTACGTGGTAAAACTCCAAAAGATCGGAGAAACATCCACGGGATCGTTGCCTCTAGCAACAAAGCCAAATCCACTATGAATCACGATTACAAGATGAAGAATGACAGAATGATTATAAGCTCTTCAATACAATTCTCTCTCTTTTTCTCTCTCGTTCTACTTTTCACATACCCCCCTGTTTGTGTATAGAGGGGGTATTTATACATGTTGTTTTTAGGGTTTTAAGGTGGCCGCTAGGGTTTGGTATTGTGGTGCCCAAGTCTCAAGCGGTTTTCTAGTCCTAATTAGATTATGTTTCCTCTTTTGGCTGAGTCTGATTCTGGACGAGATTCTTTCTCCTTTATTCGCGGGAGAACTGCTTGTTTCCTTGTTAAACTCTAATAGTCCACATCGTTGCTTATCATGGATGTGCGGGTCGCTGATTATGATTGGCATACGAATGTTGGTGACTATCTCATTGATTCCCGAGTATGTATGCCCGAGTATGTCCGAATGTGCCCGAGTGAGATTTGCTGCCCGAGTTGATCGTCTTCGTTTGTGGTCGGACTACTTACTCTTTTTTCCGAGTAGGTTATCGTGGGAGGTTTCTGCTCCATAAGTTGACTTATCTTGACCCTTGCTTTCCTGGCCTTTCGTGCTGATGACGTGTCCTTCACCACTAATTTTTACCTATAACAGGTTAGAATAGTAATATCTTACAACGGTCGATGGGAGCAGTTACTTGACGGAAGTCAGAGGTTCTTTGGATCCAATAATCGAGGAATGTATGTGTCAAAGAATTTGACTTACGAAGAATTGGTGGCGATCGTGCATACTATTGTGAACTATGATGTAAACAAATACAACGTTGATTTGTCATCAATATCAATCGTTCCTGGCAGTACGTGTCGCACATTTATAAGGAATGACGATGATGTCCAGTTTATGCTAGGGGAAGATCGAGTAATCCCTCAAGTATGTGTCAGTCTAACTGAGCAGACAGCTGGAGATGTGGTAGGGAATGATATTCTTCCTCTTGAAAATACCCAACAATTAGGATCCTTTAGAGATAGCGACCAAGTGTTCATCCAAAGGAGTGCCAGCGAAGGTGGGGGAAACATGTGTGGTGTCCCACAAGTTGCGTTCGACCATGCAGATACAGCTGAGCCTCAATTTGGTGATGTGTTTGGTTGTCGAATTGAGCAGTACGATGCACAGTACAATGACCAAAACAATTATAATTACCCAAACCATGAGGTAGATAATGAGGCAAATAATGAACAGGTTAATTATCTGCAAAATGCGGATGAAGAGCCTGCACAAATGCAAACACATGGTAGACTTGTAGAAGGAGTTAGTGGCACTGCACCAGATATGCCTGGGACTTCCGAGGTCCGTTATAATGTGACAGCATCTGAATCTGTTAATGTGACAACTTGGGTTATTTCGGGAGAAGATTCATAGTCGTTTGGTACTGGTAGAAGTAGCACCTTGGCAGCGCAAGAACCGAGAACCATGATTTATAAAGGTCAATTTTTTCGAAGTAAAAAGGATTTGAAGAGTCTAGTTGGCCATTTTGCGATGCATCAGAACTTTGAATGGAAGGTGAAAAGGTCCAATAAGACAACTTTACATCTGGTTTGCATTATTGACGACTGTACATGAAAATTAAGAGCGGTGAGGAGAGAAGAAGGGACCTACTTTCAAGTCAGAAGTTTTGTCAATGAACACACCTGTCCCTTGGAGGAGATTCACCGTCGCCATCGACAAGCTAGTGCAGTCACAATCGGAGAAGTCGTTGCACCTAGACTTCAACAAACCGATGGTCGTCTCATGCGTCCGAAGGACATAATGGCCGATATGAAAACAATGTATGGCATCCAAATCATGTACAGTAAGGCACATGATGCCCTGCAATATGCATTGTCATTGACCTATGGAACGCATAAAGAAAGTTTCCAACTGCTGCTATCTTTTGCATACGTTATGGAACAGTAAAATCCTGGCACAATCACAGATTTATAGTGCGCAGACGATGGTAAATTCCTATACTTTTTCATGTCGTTAGGGTCCTCAATTAGAGGTTTTCGGAGGTGTATGCATCCTGTGATTACAGTTGATGGTACCCATTTAAAAGGAAGATTCGGGGGTACAATGTTTGTGGCAACTGCACAAGATGGAAATGAGCAGGTGTATCCAATTGCTTTTGGGTATAGTGACTCAGAAAACAACCTTTCATGGGAGTGGTTTTTGGAATGCTTGAGAGGGGCCCTTGGTCATATAGATGATCTGGTTTTCATTTCCGATCGTCATGCATGCATTGAAGTAGGGATTTCTAAAGTGTTCCCTTATGCAACCCATACCATATATTGCTAGCATTTTGGTGAAAATATGAAGAAGCGATTCCACAGAAAGGATGTTGCCGACATAATGAATAACGCTGCTAGGTCATACAGGGAAATCCAATATGATCGCCACATGGAGGAGTTACATAAGCTGCACAATGGTGCATACGATTATGCCATTGATGTCGGTCCACACAAGTGGTCCCGCGTTCACTATCCCTAAAGAATGTACAGGTTGATGACCACAAATGTTACAGAGTGCATAAACTCATGCCTAAATTTTGCACGGCAATTGCCACTGATGACACTGGCAGAGTTCATTTGGAATATGCTACAAAAGTGGTTCCATGATCGTCATGCAAATGCACGGTCCATGTGTCATCGATTGACCGACACAGCACATCTTGTGATCCTCAAACGTGTTGAGAAGTTCGATTATATGACTGTAAATGTAGTTGACTGGAACATATTCTCCGTTAGACACAAGGGAAAACAGTGGATGGTTGACTTAGCCCGGAAGACATGCACATGCAACAAATTCCAAATGGATTTTTTACCATGTTCACACGCACTCGCAGCGGCAAGGTACATGACTCTGTCCAGTTAATGCTTTATGTAAGGTTTATGATTTGTATTGGCTTGATTCCATTGCAAAACACTCCATATTTGTATTAGTTGTTGCTTAGGACATTATTTGAAGAAAGGAAGCTTAAAGAGTGAAGAGCAACGTCTAGTGCAAAAGTCGTCTTCAAGAGGTGAAAAAAACGTCAAAGGTAAATCTTGACTTCCACCCTCTTGCAAGGCGTTAGCACACACACACACAATTCATACATGTGTGTCCCTACATCGTGGTTTAAACATTTGGTATAACACATTCACACACTTCATAGCATGCTCATGCATTGATCTTGTATTGACAAACATTGTGAAATTGCATGCTTTGTGACTATCTCTTTGATATGGCATGCTTGTGTGAATATGTGTTTATTTGTTTGTGTATTTTGTGTTTTGGACTTGAACATATTCTTATTTGATGCCTTATTGAGTTCTGGTTGTTTCGGTTACTCATTCATAAGGTTTCGAGTCCAAACGATGTAGCTACGCTACTTTTCGTTCTCATTCGTTGAGTTGACTTCATCGTCGTTTTCCGAGATGATTTCTCAACCATTTTTCCAAGTTTTATAGTCGTAGTCATGCGTGAGGGAGTCATGGTTCGTAATCTAAAAACGGATTCAAAATCGGAGTTCGGACACCCAAGATATGGCTGACGAACGTGAGGGTGCGCGCGAGAGGCAAGCATGGCCAAAGGCCATGCATTGGCCACCACGTGTGGAGCCTGTGGGACCCACGGCCAGAGCACCCCTCTGGTCCCGTGTGGCCCACGTGCTCCCCACGGGGTTCTGACATGGCAGCCTCTGATTGGCTCCCGTCATCCTCTCTCTTCTCCATCTCTTTTCCCTCCATTTATATTCGAAATCCCGAGTAGAATTCTTTACAATTTTTTTTGATTTCTTGTTTTGATCATATCTCTCTCATTTCAACTCCGAATTGAGTGATTCAAAAGCTAAAATTGTTGGTCTTGAAGAGAGCTACAAACCTCAAGCATTTTTAGAGCCATTTGAGTTCGTCATTTTTCCCAGTGATCTGATTTCAGTACGAGACTCAACTTTTGTATGTGAAACTTCTTCTTCTCACTTCATCTTTTGATCATCTCTTTTAATCTTCCTAATTGATAGATGATATGTGTTTAGAATGTTGTTAGATCATATTCTAGGGGTGGTTGATCTATTGATTGTTGAGTTTTAGCCATTTGATTTCAATTGAACATATATTGCTAAACTTGACCTATCTTGATATTGATTCTAGAAATATTTTTTGTTCTTGAACTTGATTGTTGATTTCTAGGTTTTTGTCACATGTTCATGAACTAGGATTTTTGATTGTGCTATCTATCATTTAAATCTGGTTCTTGTTTGGATTGAATATGTTGTGGATTTCAAGTGTTAACTTGTTCACTTGATTTCAAAGCTAGTTTTGTGATTTTTATTGAAAACTTGTTACTCTAGCTTTGATTGACATGTTTAGGTTTCTAGATATTTTTGTGAATGACTTTTAATGTCTAATCTAGACTTCTAATCACATGTTCATAAGAATTAGCTAAATTTGCTTGTGAGCTTGATTTGTGCAAATCTAATTCTTCATAGAGTGTGTTTGATCTACTTGCTCTATTTGCTTGTGTTTGCATCATTTGCATCACTTAGATCATTGCCTTGTGAAAGGTTGAAGTCTCTTGCAAAGTGAGTGAAGCTTTGTCTTGAGCAAGAAGTCTTGGCTAGGAAAGTGTTCCGGATAGCCAAGTAAGAAGCCTTGATTAGAGTCGGGAGGACTCGGATAGTCAAGCAAGAAATCTTCCTAGAGACGTGAGCATCTTGGATAGGAAGTTGCTTTCTAGAGGTGTAGGATACATCTCGGATAGGAAGTAGGCTTGGTAGTTCACTTGCCCGAGGGTAGATTAGGAGGTGATAGCTTGAGCGGATATCATGTGTTGATAGCTTGAGTGTGTAAGTCCTTTTCATAAAGTGGATTGCTTTGCCGGTGGTTGTGGTATCAACCCGTGGATGTTTCCTCTTTGAGGTTTTACCACGTAAAAACTCTTGTGTTTATTTTTGTTTTTACTTTTCTTTATCTTCCATATCTTACATTGATTGCATATCTTGTAAATTGATTATCTCTTGTATTAGTGAAATCAATTCATTTGCTAAATCTAATCAAGTGTGCATTTTCTTTGTTATATTCCGTATCTTTTAATATTGGAAGAATTTGAGTAAATACCTATTCACCCCCCTCTAGGTATATTTTACACTATATGGCTTAAAGGAATTTCACTTTATATTACCCAAACGTGAATCTCACTGTTTTCATTGTTGTAGGGAGCGGAATTTGGATTTCACATCTCTGTGTGAGGACTACTACAAGAGGGAGACACTTATTGATGCATACTCGGTTCCTATAATGCCTGTTGGCCATCTTTCTTCATGGGTTGTGCCATCCGACAGCGCAACGCGGGTTGTTTTAAATCTAAAGACGAAGAGACAATCAGGTCGCCCGATAGAGGGTCGACATCCCTCGTCTTCGGAGAGGACAACCACACAGTAGTGTAAAAGATGTGGACAACCAGGACATAATAGCAAGAGGTGTTCGAACCCGCCTATGGTTAATGAAGGTCCCAATAGAATTATTCCTGAGGAATACCGTCATAGGTCCAGCATCTGTCATTCAACTGGACACAACAAACAAACGTGCCCTGAGAAGGACTCTACCGTGGAATGAATGGAGCTTTACAAGAGGAAGACGAATTGCCACCTTTGGTTCTTATTCTGTTATGTAGAACTAATCTGAATGATTTTAAGTTCAAAAATAGATTTGAATTAAGTTATTCGTCTACTATCATACTGGATCCTTTGTTAAAGTGTTCATGAGTGTCCTATATTGTTTATGGATTTCACTGTATGAAATGTTTGTTGAACTTTTAATTACAAACAGTTTTATTTGCCTTATATCAACATGCTTCAATATTATATCTTTTGTCTGGAGTATAAAAGTATGATGACTCTAATAGGGACACGTGCCTTGAGAAAGACTCTACCGTGGAATGAATGAGGCCGTTGAGGAAGACAATCAAACATAACAAGGCAGTACAAGAGGAAGACGAATTGTCACTAGAAAAGGTTGTCATTGAAGAACATGTCTCCAAGTTGATGTCTCCCAACATCGTTCAGACTTTGGGAACCATGCTCGATACAGTTGTTTTATGAGGATCGTGTCTCTAACTTGATGTCTTCCAACATCGTTCAGACTTTGGGAACCATGCTCGATACAATTGTTTTATAAGGAACGTGTCTCTAACTTGATGTCTTCCAACATCGTTCAGACTTTAGGAACCATGCTCGATACAGTTGTTTTATGAGGAACGTGTCTCTAACTTGATGTCTTCCAACATTGTTCAGACTTTAGGAACCATGCTCGATACAGTTGTTTTATGAGACCCTTGGTTCTTATGCTTTTATGTAGAACTAATATGATTGATTGTATGTTCGAAAATATAGACGAATTTAGTTCTTTGTCTAATGTCATAGTGGATCCTATACGAGATTTCCTATGTTGTTTATGGATTTAGGTTGTATGAAATGTGTATGTTGAACTTTTAACTGCAAACAGTTAAAAAAAAAATGAATCATTTCATTACTCAAATGTTATATACATCAACTACAAGGTCCTGAAGTTACAATAAATCTCCACGGCTATCTTCTGCCGGATGATGGGCATATCGGCTTCCGACCAGTCGAACGTATCCCTGTTCACCGTCAGGTACTCAATCATTCTCAAAGTATGGGCACCACAATTTCCCCTGCAATTAACCACATGAACAACCATTAGAATGGAATGTTATTACAGCCGATTGGGATAGAATAAGAACTTGAAACAGTCATACCCCTTATCTTGTTTGGGCACATGGTCGACTGCCACGTAGAACATCCGAAACGGCCCATCCCTCCTTTTGTGCGTCTTGTCACCCGATCGTCTGTTCCTGTGAAAATGCACCGCATCCAGCATTGAGGGTAACAACCACCGTAAGCTCGCGAACTGGGCATTCCTGTGCCTAAATGGGGTCCTGCTGTCTGAACGGGTCAAACACGAGAACATGCCCCATCATGAGATCGATGCTGGCCATGACCCAATGCATACGTCCAAGGTTGCAAGGAATCAAAACCTGCAGATGTTTCTCGCTTGTGTGATCAAATTTTGTTATTATACACATGGACACAAAGTCAAATATACACTCACCATGTCAACATCGTGCCATGGTCGGTTTCCTGATGGGAGCTCTCCGCGAACCACTGTAAGCTCATCACGGGCCCACGTATGGTTGAACACAGACCAACCTACTGGGGTTTCCTGTCCTCACCAGTGCCGATTCTATCCCATCGGTGATCTAACAATGACTTTACATAGAAAATTAACCGAAACGTTAGGCAGAAGATGTATGAACACATCAATATAGAAGCGAAAACCGTATAATATAAACACTTACATAGAATTGTGAATTCAGTATGTTGACCCTCGAACCGTAGACAGTGGGGAATGCTCACTGACGCCTCCGGAGAATGTTCAAGTATGCGTCAATGTGCTAAGAATTTCAACAATTTGTGTTGTTAGGATTCAACCATTTGTGAATGAGTTTTATAAAGCCAGTTCAAGTAAGGAACATACCGTATCCTCCAACTCCATGAAGTTGGTTTGAAGCCGATGGAACCAAGTGACAGGAACACCAACTGGGTCGTGCAGATCCACATCACATCTGCATAAGTAGGGAAAAAGTTACATAATACTTACTTGCATATTTGACCAAAAAACTATAAACAGATTGTAATTTTGTAGATTATACTTACAATTCCCCTGTCATGCTCCTCTTGTAGTCTTCGTATGACGCAAACTGCTCAGGATCTACCAATCTGTTTGGCTGCCATTCATGTGCTGGCAGTGGCATCATCCGTGGCCTCTTCGGTTGACAAGGGTCTGTGTATGGGTTCCGTTCCATCCAACCTCGACGTCAAATCCGGTCTCCACGCCTCAAGGGTGGGGGAGTCCGTTCCAAATCATGGGGATCGGTGCGGTCTAAGGAGGAACTCGGTCCCCGTTGATCGCTTGGGATCAACCGGTGGGGTGCAAGTTGAACGACCAAATCTCTCCTCGTGGATCGCCTGGAGGGGTCGGCTGCGCTCGGGTCAACCAGAGGTCTACACTCTGAAGAGGAACCTTGCACACTAGGATTGACTGGATAGGTACCCTGCGACGTGCGGTCAACGGAGAGCTCCTGGATATGAACAGGATCATGCAGCAGCTACGCTGAACGGTCTGCGGTGAGGTCCTACGGCAATACCTACTCCAATACTGCTGTCTCTGTATCACCGGGCACCTCCAGTCGTTCTAGCGCATCATGAGCCTACTGCTTGGATACTGTGTATGTAGTATCTGCCTCCCCATGTCTAGTCCTTAGGGCTGTCCCATCCTGATCAGTACCTGTCCTGCCTATACTAAATGCTCCCTGATGGTCATCAAATGGTTGGTCATCGAATGGGGGATCATCCATACAACCCTACGACGTCGGACCCTATAGCGTCCGAATCAAAGCCAGCAACTCCAGATGCTGCGCATTTCTTTTCTCTTCATTCTTTTTGATAGCATCCATGACATCCTTCCGTAATGTTCGGACAGCATCCATCACTTCTGCTAATTTATTGTCCCAGCCCTGAAAGGATTTCAAACTCTGTTAGTACTAAAACTGTTCAGTCAATTGAAATTAAATCATGCGGTTCAAAAAATGCTTACATACCTGTGGATGCTCTTCAACGCCTTCTCGTGAATGACCTTCAGGTCCAGACCGTCTGGGCAAAGTGAATCGTACCCGCCTACGCCTCACGGGAATAGGACTACGACCCTCCGGGTCTGAATCACCTGTAGGTCGTCTGGGTAAACTGAATCATATCCGCCTAGACCTCGTGGGACTCCCACTGCCAATGCCGACCTCCGGGTTTGAGCCCTCCATATCAATAGGTCCAGAATACTGAGGATCTATATCACTAGGTCCGTAATACGATTCCTCCGTATCACTGGGTCCGGTAATCTTACGTGGTTCTGGAACCGGGAGGTCACCAGGTGTATCTGCGGCATCGTCATCATACAGACTACCTCCCAGGTCTATGCCTTTGTAGTACCATTGACCCTTCTCAGCAGCCGTCGGCACCAATTCAGACTGCGCAAACATCTGCAATCGGAGTTACATCATTGTAATTGTAAACATACTAAAAATTATAAACATTAACAACAACAATACTTACCCTTTCAGTGAAAATCTTATCCAGCGTTTTCCCCCACGGTCGCTGAGTCAACTCCCATTTCAGAATACGTGGAGGGGGTAGCTCGATTACCCTATGGGTCCCACAGTTTTGCTTATTGCTAAGCTCGGGGATAACCTCAAAAGCAAATATCTGCATAATAGATAACACATTAGTCATATAAAAAAAAATTCAATTAAAGTACGGATGCAAATTATAAATTCTCACCAATAGTGTGTACGCTAGACCATATATGTTGTACGTCTCAGTGGTGTCAATGACCTGTTGTTGCTATCGTTCTTCCGACCGCTACCGTGGACCATCCAAAGCATGCGTCAAACCATAAATAGTCCGCCTGTACACGTATGCACCCCACGGGAACGCATCAAAAGCGTCCAAGTCCTCGACTAGCTGAAACTGCCATAATGGAATTTTATATCTCTCGTCCACCCCCATCAGTATCCAGTTCAGAGAAAACAATAATGACAGCTTCACCGCATCGTACTGCTGCTCAAAAATACCGCTCCGCAGCACCGCTTTCAGCTCTTCAATCTTGATGACTTAACCCTGAAAGCATCGATCATGTATGCCATTCTGTACCATCTCATAACTCGCCGGGTCGGAAATGATTCCGAACTTCAATCCGGTGATTAGACAAAACTCAACCTCCGAGAACCGGGCCGTATGCTTACCTAACAAAAATCTCATCTCATCTCATCTTCCGGCCCATCGTGATGCAACTCGCGCAAAAGCATCCGATGGACAATCCCAGCCGAAAAATGAATCTCACGATGCATCTGAAGGAAATGACCAAAGCAGGACTCATTAAACCGACGACGGTCTTCCATCTTCAGAAGTTCAGGTACACTTTCAAGTGCGTTGTCGATATCTGTAATGTCATTCACATGGTCATGCCGAATAATTTTTCCGTTGAACCATTCTCCCACAGGGGTTTTAAGGAAATCCTTCAGATTCACCATTTGCATATTCACAGAAAAAATGCATATAAGTTCATGAAAACTCCAAAAAATAAAGGTTCAAAAAGGCACGATAACAGTACAAAAAGGCTCAAATACAGTACAAAAAGGCTCGATCACAGTTAAAAAAGGCTCGATCAGTACAAAAAGGCTCGAATACAGTACAAAAAGGCTCTCACAGTACAAAAATGCTCGATCACTGTACAAAAAGGCTTGAATACTGTACAAAAAGGCTCGACATAAAGGTACAAAAAGGCTCGATCACAGTTCAAAAAGGCTCGATCACTGTATAAAAAGGCTCGATCACTGTATAAAAAGGCTCGATCATAGTTCAAAAAGGCACGATCAATGTACAAAAAGGCTCGATTACAATACATAGTTCAAAAAGGCACGATTACAATACAAAAAGGTTCGATCACAATACAAAAAGGCTCGATCATAGTTAAAAAAAGGCTCGATTACAATACACAGTTCAAAAAGGCACGATTATAATACAAAAAAGCTCGATCACAATACAAAAAGGCTCGATCATAGTTCAAAAAGGCTCAACATAAAGGTACAAAAAGGCTCGATCACTGTACAAAAAGGCTCGATCACTGTTCAAAAAGGCTCGATCACTGTACAAAAGGCTCGATCACAGTTCAAAAAGGCACGATCAATGTACAAAAAGGCTCGATTACAATACATAGTTCAAAAAGGCACGATTACAATACAAAAAGGTTCGATCACAATACAAAAAGGCTCGATCATAGTTAAAAAAGGCTCAATTACAATACACAGTTCAAAAAGGCACGATTACAATACAAAAAAGGCTCGATCACAATACAAAAAGGCTCGATTACAGTTCAAAAAGGCTCGATCAATGTACAAAAAGGCTCGATTACAATACACAGTTCAAAAATGCACGATTACAATACAAAAAGGCTCGATTACAATACACAGTTCAAAAAGGCACGATTACAACGCAAAAAGGCTGGATTACAATACACAGTTCAAAAAGGCACGATTACAACACAAAAAGGCTCGATTACAAGGCAAGGTTCAACGAATCTCAATTACAATACAAAAGGCTCGATTTAAGTTCAAAAAGCCTTGATAAAACAACAAAAAGGCTCGATAAAACTACAAGAAACCCAGATCTTCATCGTTTTCAAAGGAAATCTTTTCCTAAACTAAAACCTTAACCTAACCTCATCGAACAAACACACAATCTTATCGAAAACGAGAAACAAAAGCTTAACTCAGTCCTTTTAGTTCGTCGTTTAAATCTGTTCGACACTACTGTTGCGCCGTCGCCGGTGGTTCGCCGTTGGATTTTGGTTCACTGGTGAGGACTGTTGGCCATCGGTCTCTCTCTCAAATTTTTCTTCCAACGTTTGAAAAAACACACAAAGTGACAAATGAAGGGGTATTTTTGTCTGCTCACCATAAATGGTGCCTTTTAAACTTAAGTTAATAAGTTGGTGCATTTTCCCCAAAAGCCACCCCATAAAGTGACATTTAAATTTTGAACCCTGACAACATATGAATAGCTTATATATAAATAGCAGTGTTCGAAAAAATAGCCTAGGCGCCCGCCTAGGCATTGGGCGATGGTCGGTCGTCGAGTTGTCCAAAATCGGCTAAAAAAATCGGTCAACAAAAAAGTCAACGATCAACAGTCAACAGAAAAAAGCAGCCGACTTGTTCGGTTTAGCCCACCTAGGCAGGTCTGAGCGGAGTCAAAGTCGTTGACTCCACATAGACCCTTTTTTTTATAATTAAAAAAAAACTGGCTTAAAAAAAACGGCACCATTTTGAGTGTCAAGTTTAAACACCACAAAACGGTGTTGTTTTGTTTTCTTTTCCCCAAATCTCCCTTTCAGACAATCTCTTCTCAGTTCTCTGACTTCTCTCAAGTCTCAGTCGCCGACCAAACCAGGTTCCTCTTGTCGCCGTGGTGCCACCAGTCACCAGAAGCAGCCTCCGTTGCCGTTCGTTGCCGCCGTCTACTCGTCTAGGTTTTGTTACTTCTATTCTTTGCTTATTTCAATGTTCTATTGTTCTCCTTCTTCACGCTTCTGATGAATGAATGAATGATGATCTGATCTTTTAAGTTTTAAATTTTACTCAATAAGTCATTGAGAGTTGATGTATTGAAATTTCAAATTTGAAAGAGAGTCCAAATTGATTACTGTTGTTACAAGTTGATTTAAAAGGAAGCTATTGAGTATGAGATTAAAACTTGGAAATCTTCTGACATTTCTATTTTTCAATACAAACTCAAATATGATTTTTGTTTGAATAATTTAATCACAACATTTCTATTTTTAAATACAAACTCCTCCACTCTAATCAAGTAATCATATAACATATTTGTAAATTGTAATTAAATTCTAAATCTCTCAAACTCTGATCTGGACTATGTTAGTATTTTACTTTACTGAAATTTGCTTACTAATTTATTATGTCAAACTATGACCTTACTAGAACACTAATAAATAGTATGCAAAACATATCAAATATAAAGTTATAGCAAAATTATAAGGTTAACCCTTATTGTCATCCAAGTCAAGGATTCAAACCGCATGAGTTTCATGGAGTTAAAGTTGTTGGGTGATGTGGCGCATGTCAGGTGAGGTGACGCTTGTCAAGTCGAGTCGCACTATTTTTTATTTTTATTTTTAATAATTTGACTATTTTTTACGGCAATTAAGCCGTCGGAAATAGCGGCAAGCCGTTGGAAATATAAGTAATTTTGAGTCTTTGACTACCTTGAATTACTATTACCGACGGCTATGGCAGTCGAAAATGGTAGTATTTGTGATGACTCGTTGGTGAATGGTTATTTCTGACAAGCGTATTTGTGACGGCCTCCGATGGCTTTTCCCGTCAAAAAAGAGTATTTCCGACGAGAAATGGTCTTTTCCGATGGCATTTTGCCATCGAAAAAGACCATTTTTTTCTGCAGTGACAGTATTAACATTTGCTCTAAGCAAAGTCAAATTCATAAAATAAAAAAATTTAAAAAAACTGACTCCGCAGAATTGTATGAGTTGTTGCACTATCGGTAAGACATATATTTTTCTTTTGGGGAATTTTCTAGGCATTATGTGTAATGTCATTTTATATCTCATTGAAATGATAATAATTTCTCCTCTCTTTTTTTTTAATAGGTTTATTATGTAAACTTTTCTCTTGTCATTTACAAACATCAACTCATGGGGCAAGTTTTGATATCTCATGAATATAAATATATTCAAATTTACTCTCTTGATATTGCTCCTTCAGGAGCAAATACAAAATGGACAAAATATCCTTTACAATCTCATTATACATGATATTAGGTTCTTAAATCACTTTATGATGCTCACAACATCCTGCTGAGATGTGTAGTTTTCTTCCTCAAATGAATGACAAGTAAACATATCACTTCATAAATATGAGATAAAATAAAATCATAAATCATATTGATTATTCGAACTTGCATTTCAATTCATATATAATATTTAGAAAACTTCAAGTTCTGAATAGATTTGAAACTCGAGGTTCCAAATAATAAAGTATGGCATTCATGTATATAACACTAAATCCATAACTGCAGGTTCTGATCAGTTTGTAAAACCGCGCCAACTTAAATATCATAATAATAAATCCAGAAACTTCGAGTTCTGGTTAGTCGGTTTAGCCGATCTCATATATTATGTATAAATAAATAAATACGAGTATTTAAAAAGCATAATAAATAAATCCATAACTATATACATATATATAGTTTCTGTCGACACAGCCTTAGCCAGTTTCTATCGATATAGCTGCAACCAGTCATATTTATTGCGTATAAATAAATACTAATATTTAAATAGCATAATAAATAAATCCAAAACTATATATAGGTTCTGTCGACACAGTCATAGCTAGTCTTATATATTGTATAATACATAACTATATATATGTTCTGTCGACACAGACATAGCCAATCTAATATACTATAACTACGAATAATGAAATATAAGTAAATTAAACTACTCTCCTAGAAATCCCTTTTTACTTCACTGCACAAAATTTGGATTATATTACCAACCTTTAGAATGAAAGGATGCCTCTATTATAGACTTTGACAATAAGAGGCAGTTACATACATCAGTACATGCAAGTGGTGATGAACAGATGAAGCAAAGCTGTACTATTCCAAGGACTACACGTGTGTAGTATTTATGGATCAAGTGTTAGGCGGTGGATATGCAATTGGTGTAAATCCACACAATATTCACAACAAAAGTCTCTATTTTATTCCCTTCCATATCCGGGTGTTTGTGGTCTAATGAAATTTTTGTTTATTTATTTATTTTAAAGCTCACATCATTGAATGTTAGGGATCCTCAATATCTACTTGTTGTGGTCTGGTGGAATTATTTTTTTTTTAGAGTGGTGCTACCGAAACCCCCACTATTAAACTATTTATACACCACTTTTTAAATTTTGATTTAATTATATAAAATTAAATGGTTTCATTAATTATTTTGATTTATTTTCAGGATTACCCTTTTATATATTTTTCAAACTTAATACACTCAGTATCTTTTTCAAAAAAAAAAAAAAAAATACACTTTATCTCTAATATTTATACACAGTTTTCTCACATCCATTCACATAACTTCTTTTGGAAGGATACCTTCTTTTTTGCGAAAGGTCCTCCGATCGACGATCCTTGGAGAGTCGCAGTATCAGTATCGGCGAGTCTAGAATTTCTTCTTATTTCATGGTGAAACCATCCTTGTTAGATGCGATTTTTTTTTTTTTTTCCAGTAGTTGATTGGGTTGTTGGTGGTAGATAGTGAGTGTGATATTGATTTTTTTTTTTTTTTAGCGATTGAGTTAGGGTTTTTGTGTGTTTTTGTTTCATCGGATATTAGGTTTTCTTGGTTGCGATTTCGTTTTTTTTTTTTTTTTTTTTTTTTTTTGGTAAATAACATAAAACTAACATTGGAAGATCCAGAATAAATTTTACAAAAGAATTGATACAAATCATAGAATACCTGGAAGATTTGAAAGAAAATAAACCAAGAGAAATAAAATAACAAACATGGATTTAGAATTTGAAAAGCAAAACAAAACAAACATGTGAAACAATAAAATCAATAAATACTAAACATGGGAAACATGGGATTGCAATTTGAAATAATCTATGTCATTAGGGTTTTAAAATAAGGAAAGTAGGGTTTTATTAGTTTTACTTTGTACATGATTTTTTTTAATAAAAATTGTATGTCTTTTTAAGTAATTTGATAAAGGAAAAAAAAAATACTTAATAATTTAAAAAGTGAGGTATAAATAGTTCAGCAGTAGGTGTGCCAATAACACCACTCATTTTTTAAACTGATTTGGGTTAGGGATTTATCGGAATTTAATAAAATTAAATCTTACATGCACAGCCCCAAACACAATTTTAAAACGATCATCTCAGATTTTAGTGTAAAGGTGAACATATATTTACACTATCTAACAACATTGTGTAAGGGAACCGGCAGATGAGGTTAAAAGATAGATGCTTATAATTTTATTAAACAAAAAATAAAAATACATGAAGAAGCTTTTTTTTTTATTTATTATTATTTTTTTTTAATAAAATTGGACTGATCTAAGGGGAAAAAGCATCACAAACATCATATGCTGAAAGACCCTATAAAGTATCCATATATAAAGAAATATATATATATATATATATATATAGTATTTCTATTGTCAGTTCGTCCTGACAATAAATATATCATGACAAGAATATGGACCACAGATTATGGAGAAGTTTTCACAAGTGTATACACTTTGAGTCAAAGTATGTAAATCTAGTGGTCTACATTCCTGACATATTTATTGTCAGGACGAATTGATAATAGAAAAAATATATATATATATATATATTTACACATTTCAGCCCTGACTATCTTTTTATTCACTAAACTGAAGACTGATCACTACCATCAACTATTCTTTGCATGGCTGTAAAGGAGAACCGCACAGACAATCGTTGCCAACAAACGCCGACGCCGAAAACTTCGCCGCCGGGATCTTCCCGCAGAGATGGTTATAACTTACGTTTAATTTATCAAGCCCCGACACAGCCTCCGGCAACTTCCCGAACACCAAATTTCTGGACAAGTCCAAGTTCTTCAACCTCTTCACGATCCTCAAACTCTCAATGTTAAACTTCAACATGTTCCCAGAAACCCAAAACCCCACTAAATAATCGGTCCTGTTCAGCAACGGAACCGGGCTACCCGATATTTCGTTCTCGGACAAGTCAATGTAGTCGTAGAAGTACGTCTCGGCCGGTTTCCAGTCGTCCAATTTCAGCTTCAACCCGCATTTCGCCAGCTTCAGAGAATAAATTATCGGAGACGATGTTACCCATTTCGGGATTTGATTCAGATGGAAATTGTTGTACGACAAATCGAGCGACTCGATTCCTTTAACGTTCATGACCGGAAATGGGTCGACCAGAGAGTTTTGAGAGAGATCGAGATTGAATATTTTGGTCAGGTTTCCGAAACTTTTCGGTACCGTTCCGGAAAACCGGTTCTGAGACAGATCCAAGGTGTCAAGAGCCTGGAATTTTCCGAGAAAATCGGGGATTTTTCCGGTTAAAGAATTGTGACCCAGTTCAAGATATTGCAGATTTGGTGCTAGTGATCCGATTGATGGAGGAATTTGGCCCGAAAACATGTTGTAAGAGAGTCTTAAAATTCTAAGGTTGGTGAGTGATGAAAAAATATCGGGTATTGTACCCGATAATCGGTTGTGTTGGAGACTCAAAAAGGTCAGTTTTTTAAGTTGGCGAATTCCGGCAGGTATGTTACCGGTAAGGAAGTTTTGGCCGAGAATGAGTTGAGTCAACTGAGTTAAGTTGGAGATTGAACTCGGTATTGTACCGGTGAAATGATTTCCGGTAAAACTGAGAGCTTCAAGTTGGGTTAACTTACCGATAGTTGCGGGTATTTGACCCGAAAGCTTGTTGTTTTGGATGTAGACGTATTTTAAATTGGGTAACCCGAATAGAAGGTCCGGAAACTTACCCGAGATGTTTTTGAGGTCTTGTAGGTAAATACCATCTAGAAATTTGAGTTGAACAAGGGTTGGTGAGATTGTACCCTTTAAAAAACTGTTGGGTTTGTTGGATTGTCCGTAAAGAGATAGGCTTGTTACCCGGTTGTTGACCAAGCAATTGATACCCTTCCAAGTGCAACAATCCGTACCCGGTTTCCATGAGCTGAGCATGCCGGATGGGTCTTGGGTTATACCCGATTTGAAACCCAGGAGACCGGCTTCATCGTCCACGTGGCAGGAGGCTGATGTGGCTTTGAGGGATTGGAGGGTAAGGAGAGAGAGGAAGAGGAAGAGGAAGTGGAGAGAAATGAGAGGATTCGAGAGAGAGATTTTCATGTTTGGGTTTGAGTGTGGTTTAAATGGGTTTTTATAGGATTCAATGTTTGACCGACCCACCCACATGGCAACATTGAATGAATGACGTGCAGTCAATGGTATGTGTAAATGTAAGAGCAAATTGCAGCCGATATCTCCGAGGTTCGGCTTTTGGCGATCAAAACCAACTTTATCATTAATTGGCAATGTCCTCTTTTACTGTTAGTCAAAACTAGTCAAATTTAACTGTTGACTGGATTTGGCCATTACAAATACCTAAATATCCATGAATTAAAAAAAAATCTAATCTTAAAAATATATAAATATATGAAAACAAATTTGAATCTCCACTATAAAAAAATAAAAAATTACAAATTTATAAAAAAATAAAAAATAAATAAATAAATAAAAAATAAAAAAAACATGGAAACATAGGTTGTATCTCTTTATTTTTCTTCAAATTCTAAATTCTAAAAAATTAATAATCTGGATCATCAAAATCCAATCCAACAACATTTTCTTTAGATAATTTTTCCTCTTCCATATGGATTCCCGAATTTTTCTTCATACTCAAGTTTTTTAGATTTTTCAAAACTAAAAAAAAAAAAAAAAAAAAAAAAAAAATCTGGCTCATCTAAATCTAATCTAACAACATTTTCTTCTTCTATTGATGTATTTCCAGATTTTTCAACAGATTCAAGTGTTTTAGATTTTTTAAAAATAAAAAATAAAAAATATGGCCAAGATGAATGGTCAAGATTTAAAGCTTTTAAATCTATTTTTTTTTTTAATAAATAAAAATGCTTGAAATGATGAAAATATTCTTATCTCTGTTAACTTTGACTAACTTTGACTAATGACAGTGGAGGTCATTGTCAATTAATTATAAAGTTATTTTTTATTATCAAAAATCAATCGTCAGAGAAGTTGGCTGCAATTTGCTTTAAATGTAATGTCAAACGTTTCATCTTAATTTACATCTATATTTCATTTAAATTTTTATTTATTTTTTTCTCGTTTTATATTCAAAATATAATTTTACTACGTGAAACTTAACTCGCCTCTTGATATGAAATGCTTCACAGTGGATGAAGTCCCATGATAGCTTTATTCTATTATTAGTGGATAATGATATGTCCAAAGAATTCTAGAACAAACTCACATGACATGGTGGACTGTAATTGGTCTAGGAGGAACATCCAATGGATCTTAGCTACAGTGGAACATTACCAGCCACTCAGTCAAGAATTGATAGCCACCGCACCGCAAGCATAGTGGTCAAGCCCGCCGGCTAACGTTGGTCAGTCAAACTCACTGAAAAAAAGCTGTGCGCACGTGATCTGTCGGATAAAGTTTTCAACTTAATGTATTAAGAGTATCTCTATGCCAATATGGGTTTTTGAAAAACTGAGATACCAAGAAGGATGTACAGCCACTTTATTAAAAAATTATCTCCAATGTAATATCTCTAGTATAATCTCCGATGGAATCTCTTTAGTATAACTTTAAATTAAGGTGACAACCTTTTTTTAAAGGCTATTAACGTAACTCTTTGATTTCAGAGGGCCTGTTGGACAACTATTTTGTTGGCCCAATCAGCAACCACTTCTTTTACTTTATTTTATTCAACAATTCTATAGTATATTTAAGGAAACCAATAATAAATTAATATGTCATTAAAAACATGTATTTTACAAGTGATGGTTATCTAACAGACCCTCTGAAATCAGAGAGTCATATTGGCAGCCTCTAAAAAAAAAAAGTAGTACGTGACATCTTATTTTTTCACAACTCATATTACCATTGGAGATACTCTTAGTTACATGCTACATATAAAGCAATTGACTTGATAATGTTGACATATCACAATTTTTTTTCAAATGTAAGCAACATTACAATTGGAGATGCTCTAATACAGTTCGTTAAACAGACAGTTGAATGTTAGTATCTATTTTCTACATCTTGTGACTTGTGAGTCTTATTATTTATATCTTCTCAACATTCAAATAATATAAATGTTTTCTACTTTAGCAATCTCTATTGCTATATTTTGTCTTCATTTCTTTTAATGGACTATTTTAGTGTACCTAAATTAACTAATATGATTTTTATTAGTATCACGAACTTGTTCTTTATATTTTTATATATATTTGAGGTAGTGTTTGGAGATATTTTTAACATTCAACCCTTTTTTCAACTGATCAAGTGATTTTTTTTTTTAACAAATTACACCAAACTCCTTTAAGATTTGCTTTTTTACACGCAGAAACAACGTTATCGTTAATTGAAATTCACCTCCCCAGCCGTTAGGGTTTGATCGTTAAGTGTGAGAGTTGACCGTTAAAAAATGATAAAAAATAGAAATACCCTTGATTCATCAAAAATCTAAAATAACTAATTACACCAAACTCCCTAGAGGTTTGCTAGATTACACACATAAACAACTTTATTGATAAATGACACTCACCTCCCTTGAACTAAATTTACTTGTTTATTTTTAAGTTTGTTAATGAAAATTGTTAACTATTTTATATAATCTAGAGACTACTTATGAACTTTACATTGAACTAAATTTAAATACCTAAAACACTGTTGTAAGATTTTCATAGGTTCATATTACGTTGGATCATATATATATATATATATATATATATATATATATATATATATATGGGTCATTCTTCGGTGCAACGTTACACGATACAACAGTATGTGATCGCATATGATAGCATGTTATCACAAATATATATAATGTTATCGCATATGAATTACACGTGATCATACAATTAAATTATTGTGATCGCATGTTAGAACATATAATCACATATTAGTTGATATAATTGTACCAAAGAAGATATGATCACAGTCAAATTTTTTATGTTGTATCATGTAACGTTGCACCTAATGACAGCCATATATAAATATATATCTAGTAATTGCAAAAACAATGTATTTTCTTTTAAAAAAATCATGTAATTAAAAAAAAAAATCTCTTGAAATCCTTTTTTTTTTTTTTTTTTTTTTTTTTTTTTATATAGAGTGGTGCTATTGGCACCTCTATTACTGAACTATTTATGCCATACTTTTTAAAATTTTAATTTAATTATATAAAATTAAATGGTTTTATTAATTTTTTTGATTTATTTCCAAGACTACCCTTTTAATTATTTTTCAAACTTAATACACCCCATATCATTTTTTTTTTTTTAAAAAATACACTTCATTTCTAATCTTTATATATAGTTTTCTCACATCTATTTGCATGACTTATTTTTTTTCTTCTTATTTCACAGTAAAACCATCTTTATTAGATATGATTGTTTTTTTTTTTTTTTTTTTTTTTCTATTTCTATAGTCAATTGGATTGTTGGTGATAAATTGTCAGTGTGATATTAATCGTCTGATGATTTTTTTGAGCGATTGAGTTAGAGTTTTGATGTGGTTTTGTTTCGTCAGAGATTAGGTTTTCTTGGTTGCCATTCTTAGTGCGATTTCATTGTTTTTTTTTTTTTTTTTTTTTTTTTTTTTTTTTTTTTTTTGTAAATAACATTAAACTAACTTTGGAAAATTCGGAATAAAATATACAAAAAAAATTGATACAAATTATAGTATGCCTAGAAGATCTGAAAGAAAATAAACTAATAGAAAAAAAAAATAGCAAACATGTATTTGGAATTTGAGAAGAAAAATAAAAGTATAAAACAAAAATGTGAAACAATTAAATCAATAAATACTAAACATGGGAAACATGAGATCTAGATCTGAAAAAAAAAAATAGTAATAAATCAATAAATACTAAACATGGACCACATGAGATCGAGATTTGAAAGAAAATATAAACAAAAATAGTAAGTATTCAGTAATTTGAAATAATATATGTCATTAAAGCTTTAGTCATTAGGATTTTATTAGTGTTACTTTGTGAAAGATTTTTTTAATAAAAATTGTATGTCTCTTTAAGTAATTTGATAAAGGAAAAAATAAACAATACTAAATAATTTAAAATTTGGGGTATAAATAGTTCAGTAGTGGGTGTGTCAATAGCACCACTCATTTTATATAATTAAATCAAAATTTTAAAAAGTTAAACATAAATAGTTCAGTAGTGGGGTGTCAATAGCACCCTCCTTCCAAAAAATTATCTGAAAAATCAATCCAAATGTTCTACAACAGGGTGAATGACTACTTGTATAAAATTTTTGTTATACTAAATTTGTCATTCTAATATATAAAACCCAACATGCAAAAAGAGAAACAAATCTCCAGACTCCAGATAAAATCTTTGTGTCCCTTCTAATCAATACTATATGCTGTAACGGGGAAACCCACAGGGTTGATCAATTTTAAGGGAAACCCTTGTTGAAGATTATGTTATGTTCTTTTTAATTATCATGTGTCGTGATTATATGTTATATTAGGGTTTTCAAAACGAAATCCATTTACATTAAAAATGAGTATTGGGGTATATCAATTAGTTCAGGAACATTTTCTTTGATCAAATGCATGACTAACATCATCAGCCCACTCGATGGAACCAGAATTATCTGTACCTTAGGGTGCGTCTAGTAACAAAAACACTCTAAAAATGGTATCAGACAGGCCCTTAGCTTCCAGCAGCAGAGTAGCACCATAACCATTGAAGACAGCGAACCAACCCCGAAAACAGGTCACTGAATAAATATGTCTGCATAGAATATTGATAGTCTCCACAACAAATCCTCCACTCCAGACAGTTTCAAACGACAGCATCTTCAACCAATGATATAATACACAAACAGAGAAACTCGAAACAATAAACCACAACGTCCATACTTGCCTGGGAGGATTGTATTCTGACTTGCAGTTTGTCAAGCATTCAACAACACAATCAAGATTACAAACCATAGATTATGTAATCTGTCCAAAGAAGAAAGAAATGAATCACACATGCAGAGATTATGTTATAATTCACTCGGAAAATGCACCAAGTTAATTATGTAATAATGTTACTCAGAAAAGCACTCAACAAGTGATCAAGAAAATAATTTCAAGAGGTTCTCTTAACAATACTAATTTCATCATTTGAAAAGTGAAAACAAGAAGAAAAGTCTTACTCTTACATTATCTTTTGTGGCCAGTCCGACTAAGGCTCTGTGTAAAGTGGATAGAGTCCAGGCAGGATCACGCAACCATAGAACATTAAAAAGACGGTAATGATTATGACAACACCAAAAATAAGGATCGTAGAATATATAACTCTTTAGGAAGTACACAATTGACAATAATAAACAAGTTGACAACATACCCAAATTCCTAAAATAAGGACTACTGCTAGACCCTGCAACCTTGATTAAATATGATTAACAAGTCAAGAAGGGCAGTGAAAATGGTAAAGGAAGCAAATTTTAATGATTAATTGTAATAAATAGATAATAGTTATGTCTTTTCAAGTTCACGGTTATGCAAGTAGACAGAAGACTGCTGATACTTCTATTCCAGATATTATATACAATGAGAAGTGATGTAGGACAGTTGGCTTTAGAGTTTGAAGAAGAGATGGACAGGAAATTGTCCAAAAGAGGTGCTCCAAAGAAACGGGCGTAACTTTTGACTCGGTTGTCAGATTTCCTATTATAATATGTTTTCGGAAAGGGTTTTCAGAGATCTATAGCATGGCAACCACGGTTGCCTCGGTTGACGTCATTTGCGTCCTCATCGGAGCAGTTTAAGTTAGGCTGTCGGGCAACCGAAGATTTTGTGTTTTTCTTATTTCGTTAGTTGTTTTTGTTTAGTTTGAGGATATTTTAGTCTTTTTGCTTATTTTAGGGTTTCAAGAGGCTATTTAAGGCTCTTTGTTATCAGTTTCAGATTCATTCAATAATATTATCAATTTTCGGTTTATATACACTCGTTCTTTGCTGGTGGATTCCAGTTTTGTTACTTTAGGGATTACGCCGGTAAACCCTAGAACTTCCGTTCTGCGTCAAGAAGTTACAATGCTGGCCTCTTCATTATATCTCTGCATGGTCTCTCTTTTCATCCGGGAGAATATTTGGGTCATAAAAGCAACATCCTAATAGTTCTATTTAATTACTATATTGAATTCATTTATACAAGGAATATTAAAAAGAGAAAAAGCAACTATAACTAACAAAACAGTGAAACACGTAGATTATTTTCAGTAATCATTGCCACATGTTTGAACCAGATGATTACAGTGAAGTGCTTTTATCATTTATAATCTAGAATCCTAAATTGAATGTATTAGTTAGATAAAGGTTAACACTATATGCGTTCTTTATTTACATAAAAGCATATCCTATGGATACATTTATGTATATAATTCATAAAATAGATTTCGAAAGAGTAGATCAAGAAGAGGATCACCTATTTGTGAAAAGCAACAGAATATTGATATATGTCCGGGTTGGAGGGATTAATGTACCTTGGTAGTCAAGGCACAGCATGCCTTTGTACCTTTTGTAGTCAGATTGTCCACCAACTTCAATTTATAATATCCCAGCAGCTCACTGTTTCAGATTCAGGATGAAAATTCATCGGAGGGGCAGAGTCAACAGAGAAGGGATGAGTTCCAAGTACTCCAATGCTCAGATTCTTCTAACTGGTGCCAAATGAAGGGGAAAAAAGTTAAAAAAATAAAGAACAATGATGAAATAACATTTATTGCATTAGCAAAAGTCCTGTCACTAGAATAATTTGTGCTTTGAATGATCTCATGTTTTCAGAGACTTGAATCAATACTTCAGAATATATAAGCAAAGAATTGTTCCATAGTATTTACAAAGTATAAGCAACTAAGGCAACTTTCAGCATGAAAAATCCTAGCATGATTAAAGATAATTCTGAAACTGAAACTCTATATAATAAAATTCTAATAAATATAAAATAATTAATTAGTACTGAACCATAGATTCATTAAGAATAGACTTGAATAGAGCAATTTATAAACAAGACGATAAAATTGATAACTGTCTTGGAGTTACTTGAATAACCTACCGTGCATATTTTGCACATGAGATGACAGGTAAATTTCACAACGAGTTGACAGATGAAGCACAAGAAACCCCAGCAACCCAACAACAAAGATCCCGCAAAGGAGACAAAAAATGAAACACCAAGAATAGAAGAGCAACAAGCCAACTTTATTACCGAAAGTGCAATAAAAAGGAACAACTTTGTTGTCGATCAAAAGTGTCAATTTTCTTTCAGCTATTATCTTAGGATGTGGATCCATTTCTTCATCATCAAATCTGCTACTTCGACTTCCACTTGTGTCAGTCTCATCTGAGAATTTCTTTGTTTCTGTGAGTTCTTCTGCATATAATGGACATAGTGCACAATTTTTCACTTTGCAATTTGCTAATGGCTGCCCATCAAAATTTTGAGGGTAGAACTCAACTGAGAGGAAACCAGTGGCATTCGAAAAGGGATAATACCCTTGTACAATATGATCCGAATTAATGGATATTGTGTGGTTATGCTTTTGGGTATCACAGACAGTCAATGAACCACAAAAATCCACTGTATCACTGTAATGGTTTTTAAAGCCGACACGAACACCATGACCATCATCACAATATTTCTCAAATGCAATAACAGTGCATAGAGCAAACCCCACTAGCTTACGATTATCACGAGGCAGTCGAATTGTTATCAAAGATCCAATTCTTTGATAGTCAAACCAGTCAGGAATAACACTTCCAGGTAAGCAAATGCTTACGGGAAATGCTCTTTCATATTCCTGTAACATGAAAATCATAATTATTTTTTATGAGTAAAGAAAAAAGAGAGCAAGATATATAAAACTTTGCTACAAATACCTTAATGAAGCATTGAGTTACTACTAAAGATGTATCGGGTAATGATTGGAGTTGCTTGCAATTCATTGCTTCTAGAGATTGTAGACCTGATGGAAGCTTTGTTAATGATTTAAGCATACTGCAGTTGTTTAACAAGAGGCTTTTCAACTCAGAAAGTTGCTCGATGCTTGTAGGCAGATGCTCAAAACTGTTTCCGCATAGCTCTAAAACTTCCAATGAGGATAAACAACCAATTTCAGGGATTTCCTTAAGGCTGCAGTTATTTAAAAATAGGTATTTTAAAGATACTATATTCCTCAAGTTCTCTGGCAGCTTATCCAGTTTTGAGCAATTAGAAAGATTGAGATGATATAGAGATCTCAAACTACGGATGCTACTTGGAATGCTCATAAGACTTTCACAGCCCCTTAGACTGAGGAAATATAGGTGGTCAAGATGTTGGATGGATGAGGGAATTTCAGACAAACTTATGCAATCTTCAAGATTTATAACCTCAAGGCACGGGGAAAATGAAAGGTCTGAGAGACTAGTCAGGTTCTGAGAGTGACTAAGAATAAGCAATTTTAACCGTGGAGCAACCTGTAACGAAGAATATGTTAGTTATCTGTGAGCCACACAGTATATATTAACCTAAATATTAATTTGTACCTTAATTCCTTCCCATAGTTGTTCGAGATTGCTATAAGGCAGGTTCAGTTCAACAAGATTCTCCAGACTAAAATCTGTTGGCAATGTCGTCAAAGGATACCCATACCAATGGAGGGACCTCAGTTCATCGGGAAGATACTTCAAGCCATGGGGAGCATGCACTTTGGGGATACACATGGAGTGTCCGGAACATTGAGTTTGATAGTAGAATTTGAGAAATCTGAGATTGTACAATTTCTCAAACGATTCAGAATTTATTTCTATATCCTTTATTTTGGACATGTCTAGGACTATCCCTTTAACAGCATCGGTTTCCTAACAACCAAAAGTGAAGAACAAGTTATACATAGCATAAAATGCACAAAGACATAATATGCCAAATAAAACAAATTTATTCGGCACTTACAGAATTTCTATTTAGTATGAGACAAACATCCTCATGATTGTTCAATCTGCTGCGTTTGCCTGGATAGCTAAACGATTCTTCACAAACAATTTCCCAACCCATTTCTTCTAGTAGATCATCCATTTCTATCTCATTCGTTGTTGATATAGTTATGAGTGACTTATCAACGAGAACACTCAAACTAAAATGTACAGATGAATAACAGTCATCCAGTATTTTTGTTACATAATTCCTATCCTTGCCTTTAAAGAAAAACACAATGTCGAGAAATATTTCCTTCTCTTCATAATCTAGTCCATCATAACTGTTTCTCAACAAATTACGAATTTCAGGATTAGATATCTTTTTAAACTTATGCACTGCACTTTCCCATTCTCGTTTGGTCTTTTGATAGAAAGAGGAACCCAACACTTTAAGAGCTAATGGATTTCCTTTAGCATAATCTACTACCCTCCGAACAAACACCATAAGATCTTCATAAGGATGGTCTTGATCGAAGGCATACTTACGAAAGAGCTGAAAAGCTTCTTGGTCATCTAATCCCTCAACCTCGTATATGTCATCCGCGTGCACTCCACAATAAGAAAGCAAATGTTTGTCTCTAGATGTTATGATAATTCTACTTCCAGAACCAAAAGCATCGATCCCTCCGGCCAAAACTTCTAGCTGTTTCAACTTAGTCATATCATCTAAAACAACGAAAACCTTTTTGCTTTTGAGCCTACGTCTAACAAATTCAGGTATATTGGGAGTGCGAAATTTCAAATTTTCTTCATCTAACAATTTAGAAAGAACTTCCTCTTTTAGACGAGCTAGCCCACCAGATTTTTCCGATTCTTCCCTCACATTTCCAATGAAACAACACCCTTCAAATTCACTAGAAACTTGGTCAAAAACAGCCTCAGCTAGGGTTGTTTTACCAATACCACCCATGCCCCAAATCCCCACCATTCGAAAATCCGACATCCCAACGCCTAACAATGATTTAACTTTCTCAATGCGTGAATCTATTCCAATTAGACCTTTCGAATCACTTAAGGGCGATATACCATTCAATTTGTTTAAAACATCTTTGACAATTTCGTCTACAAGTCTGGCCTCAGGCCTACCAAAAATGTACAGAACAAACAGTTAACACTTATATAAGTAGAAATGTATCACAACCCAAGAAAACAAATATTAATACATCTTCATTAAATTCTAAATTGACTTACTTAGTTACAGAGGAGTCCCACCCAGAAAGATTTGATGCTTCTGTCAAAGCATCTCTCCATGTCTGCAACTCTTGTTTAGATACATGTTTATGTTTAGCAAAAGAATCCTTGAAACTCCCAGTTTGCTTCCGTACATCGGATGGATTTACGTGGTAGAATACAGGTATGACAATCTGCTTGTTCATTCTCTTGTACCTAATAATCTCTGCAAGTTCACGCAAGCACCATTTGGAGGAAGCATAGTCCTCGGAGAAACCGACTACAGAGATCTTTGAGTCTTCAATGGCTCTCAAAAGGGCTAATGAGATTTCGTCTCCTCTAATGAGTCTATCATCGACAAAGGTCTCGATGTGCTGTTGAGACAGAGCATGAAAGAGATGGCTTTTGAAGTTGTCACGGGTGTCTTCGCCTCTGAAACTGATGAAGACATCAAATTTTCCTTCATGGCTGGTTGTGGAAGAAGAAGAAGACGATTGTGAAGCACCCATTGAGCAGGAAAAAAAGAATTTCAAAGATTCTGCATGTACTGCAAAATTACAGTGATGAAATAGATCTTGAAACTTCATGTAACTTTGTGGTTGACTTAAAAGTTAAAACAGTGAATGACTCAAAGCAACCGAAAAATTAGTGCGTGTTTAGTAACGTTTTTAAAATAGTGTTTTTGAAAATTATTTTTAAAAATGAAAATTAAGTTTTAAAAATGAATGTTTTTAAGAATGTAAGGGCCCGTTCTGCAAGCCGTTTTTTGTTTTTGTTTTTCGAAAAGAAAAATGAAAATGAAAACAGTGTTTTTGGTTTCATTTTTGAATTCCGAATACGCGTCTGGTAGCATTGACTGAAATCCGTATTTTGAAAATAAAAACGGAAAAAACGCGTCTGGTAGGATAATCGAAAACTTTCGAAAATTGAAATTTCAATTTTTAAATGTTGTTTAATATTATAACAATTATAAATAAATGATTAAATAATTAACAAAAAAAACATTTTGTAATTTAATTTAGGGTTTAGGGTTTTTTAACAGTTGAAGAGGAAGAGGAAGAGGAAGATGAAGAAGAAGCAGACCAAGAAGAAGACCAGATCGGCGGCGATCGGCGACGCAGAGCAGATCGGCGGTGGTCGGCGGCCAGATGCGACGCAGGAGCAGAGGAAGAAGAAGAAGAAGAAGAAGAAGAAGAAGAAGAAGAAGAAGAAGAAGAAGACGGCGACGATCGGCGGTGGTCGGCGGCCAGATGCGACGCGGAGCAGAGAGGAGGAGGAAGAGGAAGAGGAAGAAGAAGAAGAAGAAGAAGAAGAAGAAGAAGAAGACGAGAGGATGACTGATGATCGAACCCACTGGACGGCAGCGGCCATCGACGGGCGGCGGCACGAGCGGCGACAATCTGGTCTTCTTGAGATGGCTGGACGATCGTTCCAGTGAAAAAAAAAAAAGTTTTATTAAATTAAAATATATATTAATGATATGGGACCCACTACATTTGGAAATCAAAAACAAAAACAAAAACAAAATCAAAAACAACTTTTTTTTGTTTTTCAAAATTTCCACTTTTAACACTTGGCTTTGTTTTTGTTTTTGTTTTTGATTTCTGAAAATAAAATGAAAAACGGTTTACAGGACACGAATTCGAAATCATTTTTGGAAAATAAAAATAAAAACAACTGAAAACGGTCTGCAGGACGGGGGCTAAATGTAACTAGTAATGTTTTTTAAAAGTAGTTTTTATAAACGGAAAACGATGTATATATGTTTGGTGTTGTTTTTAAAATGGGTAAAATAATTGTTTAGAGGTAAAAATTATGATTTGTTTTAAAAAGATATTTTGAAAACAGTGAAAAACAATAAAAAGTTGTTTTCAACTTTTTAGTTATAACTTTTAAAAAGTTGTTTTTTATTTTCAAAAACACATTTTATAAAACGTTTTGTCAAACAACTTTTAAATTATTTTTTGTTTTTGAAAACAGAAAACAGTTTTTAAAAATGGATCCAAACGCCCCCGTAGGTGGTGGTCACCGGTGAATTGGAACCATTGTCCGAAGGGCAAATTACACTAAATTATTTTGATTATATGTATAATTGTATTAAAACCGGTAAAAATATCATAATAACGCTGAGTATCTCTTTATACGTTAGCTAACAGTTAACCCTATTAGTTACTATCCGATGAAAGGCAATTTGGTCTTGTACGGTACTATTAAATTAAAATGAAAAAAATAAAAAATTAGGATATTGGATTAAACTTCGCCACATAAGCCTTAAAACATTTTTAATTAAAAAAAAAGAAGTCATATTCTCCTCTACCACACAAACCAAAATACCCAAAAACATCAAATGGAAGCATAGTTTAAAATATCCACAGTTCCAATAATATATCCATCGATATTTCTATAATTTAAGGTTACCGATATAGATATAAGGTATAATATCTTTTCCACAAAATGTCCATAAAATATCCACGATATTTCTATAAAATATTTATAATTTGATATTAGTATACTTTTACAAATTATCGTGGATAATTCCATTAACGTAACGTGAAAAATTGAAGATATTCCTTAATGTTTTTACCTACTTTTTGTTTTTTTTTTTTGTTTTTTTGTTTTTTTTAATGCATGGGTTAGATCTCCTCCATCACAATTGATGAAGGAGATCTAATCTCCTTCATTCACTAATTTAAAAAAGGAAAAAAGGAAAGAAAAAAAAAAAAAAAACAGAAAATAGCAAAAAAAATAATAAATAATATAAAAGTGCAGGTCTCCTCCACTTGGAGCGATGGCTCCTCGTGGATTAAATATCATATTAGGATTACATTAACAATTCTTTTTATGTTATTTACTTGAAGCATACTAAAAAAATGTAACCACCACCCTCCCTCCCTCTAATTTCAATCTAAAATTAAAATGTATTTAGATGAAATCAATCAATCTTATTACTTTAATTTGAAAACTCTAAAACTGTTTTATTTGACAATACTTGCATATTGAAAAATGTACTTCCTCTTGAAGTTTCATTGTTGTTTATCTACCAATTACGGTTGTTTGCACTTTTATTGGTGCTATACAAAACCAAGTCCTCCCTCGAAACTTATCTTCTAAAACTTGAGCAATCACACCATCTTTAATTGTTATAAAGGGCTAAAGGCCTGTGGTTAATATCAATTTTCCACCACGAGCCTTTAAAAGGCCGTGGTAAATACCGCGTAATAAATACCATGTTTTCTAGTAGTGTCATCTTTTATAAGGCAAATGGCATATCAAACCTTCAACATATATATTTTCGGCTAATTACAATAATGTAAATTAATAAAAATTGTATAAAGGAAGTTGCAGAAGGATGCTAATCTTAATAAAATGAAATGGCCAGACCCATCTAGCAAATATTTTATCAGACCCAATTGAAATAAGTACATATAAATATTTGCATTCACGACAGCCCAACATAGGAAAGAGAAGTCTGCAGCCCAAAAAGGAACCAGAATTATTTGTTGAAGATAGCAAACAAGGACTCCCCAAAAATAGGGTCAATGTATAAATCTGTTTCCACAACAGATCCTCCACTGCATAAACCACAGCAGATAGATTCAAAACTCAAAAGACAGCATCAGCAACCTATAAAATACTACAAATGGCCCAGCTCACTAATCATAAGAAACTGAGTTTTTAACAGAAACATCAAATAATTAATAAAATTAAACTTGACTAATTATGGTAAAATACAGATACTCACAAAATGGCAACGCAAGAAACTTCTTGCTTTGAGGTCCTCAGTTAGGACATGATTGTTTAATTTTCAATATTGTAAGAGTATAATAATATGAGGAAATTGCAAGAAACAACCAAAAAATTTATGGGGTGATTGTTTTCAGCAAAAAATTTATCTTTTATTGTTTTCATCATCTTTAGCCTTGAATTGCCAAAATTGCCCACACTTTTGTTTTACTTGGCAAACATTTTCTCTCCCAAAAATTCCACCCCTTTGATCTCAAAATCAGAATCTCACTCCTCTATCTCTCACTCCTCTCTCTCTCTCTCTCTCTCTCTCTATCTCCCACTCCTCTCTCTCTCTTCATCTCTCACTCTTCTCTCTTTTCCGGCGAACTCCTCTCTATTTTCCGGCGAACTCCTCTCTTCCACGCCATTCTCTTCATTTCCTCGAGCTCCAACTTGTCTCTTCCACCCCATTCCGTTTCTTCCATCGAAACCGAGATAGATCCGGAGCCGAACGACCTTCGAAGAGGTTTGTATCCCTTTCCCAGTTGTTTTTTACAAATATCATAATGTTTGATACGAAAAAAAAGAGAGTATTTTCCATATTTAGTGAAACCTAGATTTTCTAATTTTCTAATTTTCTGTACCGAAGTTACATGCCCGTTTGTTTTAAATTTACATGCCCGTTTGTTTTAAAGTTACATGCCAGTTGTTGTAGACTTTACATGCAAGTTTAATTTATAAGTTACGTTACATGTCATCAGTTATTCTTTTATTACATGTCAGTTCATTTTAAAGTTACATGCTGGTTAGTTATAACTTTACATGCTGGTTATTTAAAACTTTACATGTCAGTTTATTTTAAAGTTACATGCTGGTTATTTAAAACTTTACATGTCAGTTTATTTTAAAGTTACATGCTGGTTACTTTACATGTCAGTTTATTTTAAAGTTACATGCTGGTTATTTAAAACTTACATGCTGGTTACTTTACATGTCAGTTTATTTTAAAGTTACATGCTGGTTATTTAAAACTTTACATGTCAGTTTATTTTAAAGTTACATGCTGGTTAGTTAAAATTTTACATGTCAGTTCGTAGTCATTTTAAATTTTCATGTCAAATACTTGACATGCAGGAATATGGATACAAAGAGATTGGTCATCTATCACGGTGGAAGTTGGGTGGGCAATTGTTACGAGGGTGGTTTGACAAAGTTGGTCCATGTTCCTAGAGGTTTGACTTATGATGCCTTGGTGAAGTTGATACAAGATGTTGCCAAAGTTGATGTTGCTAGGTACACCATACAATTATGCACATTGGTGTCTACGATTAGTGGTGTTGCTCGACCGATACTTGAGAATGACAATGATGTGTCATGTATGATGGTTGAAGATAGGTTGATACCGGAGGTTTATGTCACTATTTATCATAAGAGACCAACAGATTGTGTGCAGAATGGTACTACAGTGGATGAACATGACAACCTACTACAGTCGAATTTTGTTCAACAATGTAACCAATCTACTCCACAACCTGGGTATAACGGGTTTGTCCAGCAACTGGCAGCATGTGGGTCCATTCCAATATCAGACCCAATTGTATGTACTGATGAAACCGTTCATGATGAAGAGAATAGTCAGGCGTCGGACACCGATAACTCGGATGATGTGTTGATACCCAACGTTGACACCGAAAACTCGGATGATGGTATGCATGCTGGTTCTCCTAGTTCTAGTCCATCGGGTTTTGCTACCTTAGGTGAAGGTTCCTTTGGAGAGGATGGATTGGGTGAGGATGGATCGGGTGAACATCCAACCCCACGAGCTTGGAGTATTCCTGGATCCGAAAGGTATTCCTTACAACCCAATCTTATGGACGAAGAAATTTCAAATGATGACTGCTTATACAAGGGTAAACTCTTTAGATGCAAGAAAGATCTTAAGCGAACGGTGCAGAAGTATGCTTTGAAACAGAATTTTGAACTCCGCAATAGAAGGTCTAGCAACACACGTTATGAGGCCGGATGTAAGGATGGCGAATGTGAATTCCAATTACGTGCATATAAGATGCAAAAAGGAGAGTATTGGGTGGTTCGAATGTTTGTGAAGGATCATACTTGCAATATCGATGGTTTCCACGCACGTTTTCGACAAGCAAGTTCTTGGACTGTCGGTGAACTATTAGCGCCAAAGTTGCGAGTGAACGGCCACTCTCTAAAACCCAAAGACATCATGGTTGAAATGCAAGTGGAACATGGACTACATTTGTTGTATACCAAGGCTTGGAGGGCAAAGGATCATGCAGAGGCATCTGTTTTCGGTGCTCCCGAAGAATCATTCAAACTATTGCCTGCTTACTGTCACCGATTGAAGGAAGTAAATCCAGGGACTGTTACTGCAATGAAGACAAATGATGCAAATCAATTTGAATATATGTTCATTGCTCATGCCGCTTCACTTCATGGATTTCGTACTGTGATTCGGCCAGTTATTGCCATTGATGGTACTCATTTGAAGGGTAAATTTTCTGGTATTTTGTTTGTAGCTATATGTCTAGATGCAAACAACTAGGTTTTTCCTTTGGCATATGGCTTTGGGGACGTTGAAGATGAACTCTCATGGACTTGGTTTTTAAATGAGCTTCAAAAAGCTATTGGTAGTCCTGAGGATTGCATGATCATATCCGACCGCCACCTTGGGATCAAGGCTGCAATGGAGAAAGTGTACCCTGATGTACCGCATGGATATTGTGTGTTTCACATGGCTCAAAACATCAAAAACGATTACAAAAGAAAAGATGTGAGTCTTCTTTTCAAACAAGCATGGAAGGCATACCGGAAATCTGAATTCAAGGAAGTGATGTTGGAGATGATGAAGGTTAATAGTGTAGCCTACGAAGAGTTAATGAATGTTGGGCCCGAAAGGTGGTCTCGTGCTTACTCTCCCGTGCCGCGTTATCGTTTGATGACCTCTAGCATTGCTGAGTCGATGAACTCATGTTTGGTACATGCTCGCCAAATGCCAATAACAACCATGGTTGAGTATATTAGAGAGATGATCCAAAAATGGTTTTATAAGCGCCGTACCAAGGCTGAAAAAACTCGGACACAATTGACTCCACAGGCCACCGCATTAATAAAAGCAAGGAATTATGATTCAGAAAAGTACACGGTTTGTCCAATTGATTTGGTTAACTTCAATGTGAAGGATGGAAATAAAGATGGTTTGGTGAACCTTTCTGAAAAGACTTGTAGTTGTATGAAATTTCAAGTTGATAAACTGCCATGTCGCCACGCATTAGCCGCAATAAGGTTATTATCCTCTTGTTCCATTGTATCTTACCTTCTTACCAATTGTGATTCATTTAATTACTCATACACTTTAATTTCGTAGGTTCGCGAAGAAGCCTTTTGGAGACTTTTGTGGGGATTGCTACAAAACTACTAGTTGGGTTGAAGCATATTCCGAGAACATCTTCCCTGTCGGTCATCCTAGTGAATGGACTATTCCTGAAGGTGTGAGATCAATGGTTGTTTATCCGCCTCCTTTTCGTGCGCAAGCTGGAAGGCCAAAAAAGAAGAGATACAAATCTGCCGGGGAACATAGAAATGGTAACACAAGACATTGCACGATTTGTGGTAAATCCGGTCACAACCGACAAAATTGTCGGAATGCACAGCCATGTCAGATTCCTGTACCATCAGCAACATCAGCAACATCTGCAACAACTGCAACATCGAAGCGACCACGTAGACCATACAGGTGTAGGAAATGTGGAGAAGAAGGCCACAATTCACAAAAATGTCCATTGACACCGGAAGTTGGTGGTACAACTTAGTTATTAGCAATGATGTTTTAATTCTTAAATGTATTGGTGAAATACTATATTTGATACTGCAGACATTTTGAAGTTACATAACAGTAATGAATTCATGTATTTTTCAGATCAAATTCCAGTATTTTTACATGCCAAGACCTTAACAATTTACATGCCCGTGTATTTTGATTTTACATGCCAGTGTGTTTTGAAGTTACATGCCAGGATATTCTTGTTTCCGTAGTTGAAAGACACTCACTTAAATGATCAAATTTTAGTATTGTTACATGGCAGGTCTGCTAACAAGTTAGGAATGATTTATCTATTTGAAAGACTCCAATGAAAAAAAAAACATTCCAGTATTGTTACATGCCAAGACATGAATAAGTTACATGCCCATGTATTTTTAAGTTACATGCCCGTGTATTCTGAAGTTACATGCCCGTGTATTTGAAAATATTCCAAGACAGAACGGCAACCATCTACTAGCATTCTGAAACAAAAATTATCCAAAACCTCACAAAAGGAGGCAATGATAAAAGAAAAATATAAAAACCACTAAGTTTAAAAATAAAAATAAAAAACATTCCAGTATTGTTACATGCCAAGACCTGAATAAGTTACATGCCCGTGTATTTTTAAGTTACATGCCCGCGTATTCTGAAGTTACATGCCCGTGTATTTGAAAATATTCCAAGACAGAACGGCAACCATCTACTAGCATTCTGAAACAAAAATTATCCAAAACCTCACAAAAGGAGGCAATGATAAAAGAAAAATATAAAAACCACTAAGTTTAAAAAAAAAAAAAAAAAAACATGACAGTATTGTTACATGCCAAGACCTGAATAAGTTACATGCCCGTGTATTTTTAAGTTACATGCCCGTATATTCTGAAGTTACATGCCTTGATATTTGAAAATATTCCAAGACAGAACAGCAACTTAGTTATTAGCATTCTGAAACCAAAATTATCCAAAACCTCACAAAAGGAGGCAATAATAAAAGAAAAATATAAAAACCACTAAGTTTTTTTTTTTTAAAAAAAAACCATTCCAGTATTTTTACATGCCAAGATCTGAAGAAGTTACATGCCCATGTATTTTTAAGTTACATGCCAGGCTATTCTGAAGTTACATGCCGGTTGACCAAGTTCAAAAAGTAGAGAATATCATAATTTCCAGTTGTTTGTTATAATCATTCCATGTACACGACGGTTTATAAACTTCAAAAACAAAGATTAAGCACCAAAAAGGTTATCATTCTACCGGTACACTATTTGCAAAAATACCTAATGCCATCTCCTTCCTAAGCTGGGGGACGTTTTTGGTTCCCCATCCCCAAAAACATTTAATACGCATTAACATATCTGCGTATCGACATATAAAAACACCACAACTATCATCGTCTAGTTGTGCTGGTAACTTCTTCGGCAGAATAGAGTGTTGAACGTTGAACGGTGAACTTGCTCCCTTTGGGTGGTATACCTTTTTGTTGAAAATACCCGGAACATTGTAAAATGGCTGGTATGAAATTTAAAAGTGGGGCGATTTGCTTCCGACGGTTGGCAATCTTCGATATCTTGTATAATGGATCATAAATGCCAACTTTTTGGTTCAGCAAATCAACTTGACATAGTATCCAATGTCCATCAACAGCACACGGGACTAACAGCTGCAAGAAATGAGTAGAAAACATTAGTAACGTTTAGTGCACTTGCTTTATCAAAATGAGTAACGTTTAGTGTACTTACACATTGAACGGACGTCCAACATTTTCCCCACCCCGGCTTGTCACCGGAAGCATATAACAACCAATCATCCGGACATTGATAAGTTAGTGCATCATATTCACATGTCAATGGTGCATCCTCGGACGGTTCAAATTTCTTCCACTCCTCACATAACTTTGCCTACAAATTATACTTATATTAGGACCATACGTACAAGTTAAATGATCAATTGAATCTAACAATAAATGTTTAATAAATCCTTACAAAAAAGTCCGTGCATAGCACCGCAACGTCAGACTTATAGTCTTTCCCATTCAACTCTCTCTGCTTACAGAGTAAGCTCATATATGCATCTACGTGCTACACGAACATTTATATAAATATAAATGAGTAACGGTGAGTAAAAAAACATTACAAATGTTTACAAAATTATATAAGTTCAAATAACCAACCTCGTGAGACAACCAACATGTGTCAGATTCCAACTCCACAAAGAAATCTTTTTTGCAAAGTAGTCGGAACTGACATTCAGCCTGCATTTAACAATAAAACTGTTTAACTTACAAATCTTTTATTAACAAGTGTTAACAAGTGAGAGAGACTTACGCTATGTCGTTCTTGCCTTCCAGAAAACGTTTGTACTTTGCCATTAGTTTTTTCCTCTCCTTGTCCTCCACTTGAAAAGGGTCAGTGTATGGTGTGCTCATGTATCGAGACCTAATCTTCAACCGTTGCTCACGTTCATCCTTCACAGCGAGGTACTCTTGCAATGTTCCATCCCCAACTGATGTGTCAACTCCCAATGGGGGAGGGGTATGGAGTTCCACTGGGGTACAGTGGGTGTCATCCCTATGGGTAAGATCTCCCCCACCATGGATGTCATCTCCCCCACCATGGATGTCATCTCTCTCACCATGGGTGCCATCCCCAACTCCCCCACCACCCCCACTATCTCCCCTACCAAGGGTACCATCTCTCTGACCATGGGTCTCATCACCAACTCCCCCACCACCCCCACTATCTCCCCCACCATCTCCCCCACCAAGGGTACCATCTCTCTGAGCATGGGTGTCATCACCAACTCCCCCACCATGGGTACTATCTCGCCCACCATGTAGGTCTTCTCCCCCACCAAGGGGACTACTAATTCCTCTATGGTCATACTGATGTTGTGGCGTCGAGAAGTTATGCACCTCAGGGGTAGTCTGTATGATTTTAAAAAAAGAACTATTGTTACATGCTAATACAAAACAGAAGTTACATGCCATTTGGTAAGAAACTTACATGCTAATACAAAAATAAGTTACATGCCAATACAAAACTAAGTTACATGCCGGTCAGGAAGTTACATGCCTATAAGTAAGTTACATGCCAATACAAAACTAAGTTACATGCCAATACAAAACTAAGTTACATGCCGGTCAGGAAGTTACATGCCTATAAGTAAGTTACATGCTAATACATATGAAGTTACATGCCAGTTAAAAAACTGAATAAATTAGTTACCTCACGACGCGCATCAACAAGTTGATCCACACTTTTCTCCACCTGGGTAAGACGTCTTTTTATGCGACGCTCCATTGCTGAAATCTCCTTTTTTACTATGTCTTCAAACCGATCTGACATTTCCTTCATGAGTTGCCTTGTTTGAGAAGAGACCGTTGAGTCATCACCCACCTGAAGATTAAAAAAGGATGTAACATGCTGAATAACGGTTTGTATTTAAGTTAACACACTTAGTATCGGTTAGTAATCAACTTACCGGTGACGTGTCTCCTGATGTACGCTGCCTTTTGGTCTTTGGTGTGATTTTTTGTTTACGAGGTGACCTCTTCCTCTTCTTTTGTTGAGGTCGTGACTGACCTCCGTCATTATCATCATTGCCAACCTCAAAATCAACTCCTTCACGACCATCATCCTCTTCTAAATTGTCCGGCACAAACTGCGGACCGTCTGACAAATCCGTGTCAATGCCTTCTAAGTAAGGTTGTTCCCTTTCATTGACCGTTGGATGTAGTTCCTCCAAGATAACATGCTGTACGAATTACACAAATGTCATTCTGTTTTTATGGTTATTTAATATACACAAAAATGTAATGAAATAAGATAGGAAAACAAAAAAACTATACCTGTCCATCTTTAACTGCTTGTTCATACTTTGCAAATTTGGTAAAAAAGTCACGAGGCCTCTTAAATATTCTCCAATTCCTGAAACGAGGATAGGTGTGGCCTAAGTTTTCTCCCACCAATTCAATCAACGATCCCAAGGCTTCCATTGCCCATATCTACATTTTCAACAAATTGAAAATATATTAAGTTCAGTAATAAAAGTTCTACGAAATGCTTTAATATAATTTCAGAAACCTTACCTCTAATGCCCAAGGAAAGCCGTACAAGTTGTAATGCGCGATTCGCTTCGTTGGTTTATTTGCGGCCCGAAATGCTTGTCGGAGGTAGTGGGATGTCATCATGTATACATAACTACCCCACTTAAATGAGTTGAAGGATTCTAGATCCTCCACCAAATCAAACAACCACAATGTCACTTTCTTTCTTTGGTCCCGACCAAACAAAATGTTGTTAGCTATCAACATAAGAGCCATCTTCAAACCATCCTTTGGTTTGACAAACTTTCCAGTGAGAAACTTTTCCCATACACTTACTAGCTGTAAATTCTCATCTTTGTCAAAATACCTTTCATGAATCCCGCCTTCAATCGGAGCATAAGGTTTCAAAAATATGTCAGACATCACCCCAATTTGCAGCCCCGTTACCAAACAGAATTCTCTTTGTGTGAATTGTAACAGTTTTCCACCAACGGAGAAGTGGAACTCATTCTGTCCGGTGACACCCGGTACATGTACTTGCCGCAACAATAGGTTATGAAGTACGCCAGCTGAGAAGGTTAAGTCTTTCGGGATGTTAATTAGGTGCCCAAAACAGGTGCGCCGGAACGCAGCTAATTCTCCGACTTTTCGGAGAACCTTAACAACGTCCGGAAGGCCATTGAGATTACAATAAACGTTCATCGTTGACTTTGTAATCCACTTATCCTTCGGTTTAAGGAGGAAATCATCATAATTCATATTTTCCATCTACAAAATCAAATAAAAATAACGTTAGTTACATGCCAGTAAAGTTACATATCATATCACAACAGTGCCAGAAAAGTTACATGCCAGTGTCTATGTAATTTACATGCCAGTGTCTATGTAAGTTACATGCCAGTGTATATGGAAGTTACATGCCAGTGTCTATGGAAGTTACATGCCAGTGTAGAAAGTTACATGCCAGTCTCTATGTAATTTACATGCCAGTGTCTATGTAAGTTACACGCCAGTGTATATGGAAGTTACATGCCAGTGTCTATGTAAGTTACATGCTAGTGTAGGAAGTTACATGCCAGTGTCTACGAAAGTTACATGTCAGAATACAAAACAAATCTAATAAGAAAGATAAAGAGAAAAAGAGAGAAAACTAATCAGTAATCAGCTTAGTTCCAAAATAATATTCAAACTTTTCATACTCAATTTTTTATTTTCTCCTATATCAATATCTACTTTTCTTCTTTTTCAGTCAATCCCATAAAGGAAACATTCCACTGATTCCAGTTAAAAAAATTAATAAACAAAATAAAATTGAAGAAACAATTATATGAACTATTTTGAAAATATTATTGTATGATAGCTACTGTATATGAACAAACCCTCATCCATGTACAAACAGAGTGAGGTAAGACTCCACTAATTGATCCTTTTCATTTACAGGGCAACATGGTAAATGTGTTAAAAGCTCCGGAAGAAGCATTCAGCCAAAACAACTATATACAAAATCAAAAGTTGAAAAACTAGATAAAAAAAAGTTTCACTATAAAAGTCAAAGGTTGAAAATATACAAATTAACCGAACTAATAAAGAAAAAGAAATTAGATTGTAAATCATAATAGAAAGATAAACAAATTATGACATGATGTGTGTAAATAATTACATTTATTTTCACTTTAAACTAAAGTCATGGGACCTCTTAGGGATATCAAAGATGACTCAAACAAATTAGAGTAATTAATGGGTCAAATGGGAATAAGGGAAAGATGTGAGTTGTAACTTGTAAGTATGAAATCATCACACAATGTGGCTTAGTGGTAAGACTACTCTTTTAACCTGATAATATCTTAGGTTCGAATAGCCACCACTGCATGTGATATTAAAAAAAAAAAAAAAAAGTTGTAAGTATGAATTTTTAGTATATTTAATACTACATATCATCAATGTTGTTAAAAGCTGGTTAGAGTCTCTTGTTTTGGATGATTTCTAGTCTTCTTCTATATAAATTTGCTTTTTCTGTCAAAAAAAAAAAAAAAAAAAAAAAAACATTTAAATTGATTACGACTTTTTGTTAAAACATCCCATGCTCAATTTTGATATTGGATTAGAAGCTCAACTTCTCAATCTCTTCCAATTGGATTAAAAACCCAATTTTAATTGAGTATTTATAGTTTCTATTTTAGTCTTTCTCATCGGTAGATCTTCTCTGTTTCTATTATTTACTTTTTCACCAGTTGCATGGAAGAGAGGATTTGGGATTGGCTGATTTGGCTCAATTGTTTGTAAATTAGATTACATCTGTGGCAAACCAAGCATATTTTCATGTTTCAACGACTTCTTAACAGCAACTTTGAAGATTACATTAATATCTATTGATCATTCTATATGAAGAATTTAAATTGAAGCCACTTTATATAAGAAAATGAGATTGCTACACCTTATAGTCTATAAAAATTTCTGAATTGAGAATTTAAATGTACCTAATCCATCACAATGCACTTATACTGTAACAGATAGAGCAACACCTATGTCTTATCACAACAATTGTTCTAACTGTAGCCTCTGTAGTAATCCTATTCAATTTGAGTCATCCTAAGCATAAATTGTATAAAAATCATTATTTCTTTCATTCCTCTGTTCTTCATATAGAATGATCAATAGATATTAATGTAATCTGGAGCAATGTAATCACAGAGATCAATTTGATCTAAGAGTCTGTACAGTAATAAACTCAAAAGTAGTAGCCACATTTATCAGTTTCTGTTTAGGGAAGATATTATGTGCTAGACTGAACTAGGAGGAACATAATGTGTTAGTAATAAGTATAAATGACTCTGGAAGTAAATAACCAAAAATGAATAATCTGTACCATTGGCAAAAAGAAACATAAACCATAACTTGCTGCCCTAATTCGTTTCTTTAACAAATATAATCTCTCTCAATGAACAGGAAGATATTTTATTCATACAATTAAACATTATAAACCTGGGTATCTATAGACGAAATAATTTTAGAATTCTTTTCCTCGTATCTAACAACTTGTTAACATACCGTGGGTTTTGTAGTTGAAAACAGAACCGGGTTGGCGGGTTGGCGGGTCGGTCGGTTGGCGGAGGGCCAGCAGCACCGAGGACGGCGAGCGGCGAGCAGCACCGAGGACGGCGAACGGCGAGCGGCGAGCAGCACCGAGGACGGCGAGCGGCGATCTCGATCTGGGGTCTCGATCTGGGCGACGGACGGCGAGCGGCGATCTGTTCTGGGCGACGGACGGCAACCGGCGATCTGTTCTGGGCGACGGACGGCGACCGGGATCTCGATCGACCTCTCTCTCTCTTCCCTTCTCTCTCTTCTTTTTTTACTTTTGATCGTTTGGTTTTACTGATGGTGGGTTCCACCCTAACAATCAATTTACTGATGGGTGGGTCCCACCCTCTCAGCTTATTTTCTTTTTTTTTTTGAATTTCAAATTGTAAGGGTATTTTTGTCCAGAAATGGTAAAATATGATGAAAACAATAAAAAATAAACTAATGGCTGAAAACAATAAACCCATAAATTTTGTGGCTGTTTTTGAACTCACCCCTAATAATATTGTTTGTAGTTAAATTTTATATATACTATATTAAAATAAATAATTTAAAATTTTTTTTAAGGTACTTTTTTTTTATTTCAATTTTAATAAATAATTTTTTTTTATGATTTTGAACTGAAGAAGAAGACAATCGGTATTTAAAAAGAAAATAAATAAATAAAATAGACAATCAGACAATCGGGTACTGAAGTTCTCAATAATTCCAACTTTTAACTCATAACACGAGGAAACTCGTTTTGCATGTTTTTAAAACTTTTGTTTTAAAAACATTGCTGAACGCGTTTTTCAATGTTCTTTTATCTTGAAAAATAAAAAACGGTAGCCGAACACCCCCTTAGATTCTGCTAGTGGAGCATAGTACAAGAATGTATGAGTCACGTTTGAGAGAGAGAGCAAAGAAGAAGTCACGGTGCAGTGAAGGAGTGAATTTTTTCTTGTGTAGTGATGAGTGGAAAGACAATACTCTAGTAAGCATAAATCATAGCAAGTGCTATATTCTACAGATTCATCAATTTTTTAAGTGACATCTAATTGTTAATACAATACAAAATAATTATATACTTACGCTATTATTCTTCAGTGTTCGAATAACATCATTTTGCTTCCACAGCCTATTGCGTTTGCCTGGTTATTTTAGGGATTCTCTATGAACTATTTACCTACCCATTTCTTGGAGTAGGTCATGCATTTTTACTCCACCTTCCTCTATTGTTATTAGTGACTTGGTAATGAGAACACTCCAAGAGTACTTACAATCTAGCAATTTTGTTATGTTGTCTTCAAAATAACCTTTAAGAAACATGTAATGTCCAGAAATAAATTCTTCTTTTTATGACCTAATACAACATAACTAATTTTTAAGACATCACAAATTTCGGAATTAACAATTCCTGTTAAGTTATCTAATGCACTTTCTATTGGGATTTATACCCTAAAGTTTGTAATTTGTAAATGTTATAAATTCAATAATAAAAAAAGTAGTTATTTCATTCAAATATATTAATTCATACGCTTATATTATATATGCAAACATCCAAGATTACTAAATGTAATCTCAAACTGAGTATATAAATGTCATATATAGAGAAATTCAGTTTGAGACATGCAATCTAAATATTCCGTAGAAAGCAAATAAAGCTGGGTATTTTATTTGTAATTAATCTACAACTGCGATCTATTCCATATTATACGGTGGTCTTATCCTAGACTACTCATATAGTGTTATGAGAATGGTGGCACCTTATATGATGTGATCATATAGGACTGGGCCACGATCTATATGAATCTGTCACTAAGATCTGTTAGTTGAAAAGATTCATATATATCGACTAATGATGGCTATATATGGGTGATCTAAATCCTGAGTGTCTTACTGACTCCTTCAAGTTAGATTGTGGTTTTTGATTTACCATGGGTGAGATCGGATTAACATTCTCGGTCAGTATCTCCGTATCTTAGAATCACGGTTTGGCTTGTGGTTGGGAAGGCATGCATACAATAGTGGAATCTACTCTTTCTTGCGATAAGTAGTTCCCTTAAGGGTTGATTCGGGCCTTGAACGATTAAGAGCACTCTCATTTTTCCGTAAATGAATGAAAGATATAATCATTCAAGAAAATCAATGGTACTTAAAGGAAAATATATAATTGGAGAGGTATAACGGACTTTTTGACCTAGCTCTAATTATGAACTACTTGTGGAGGATCATACCATATGTAATAGCTATATCATTGGGCACTGATAAATTGGTTGTGTAAAACATCTACAGTTATGAGAGTACAACCTTGGGTTTTTAGTGGAATAACTCCAAGGTTAATAATTGCGAAATATTAATTAAAGAGTTTAATTAATTTTTTCTAAGTATTATTGGAGCTCAAAATTATAGGTCCATTAGGTCCTCTTGCTAGCCCTATACGATTGATAGTAACAAAACTCACGAAGAATTGGATGGTCCAATTAATTGTGTTACAAAAGTAACTTAAATATATTTTGGGAATTAATTAAATGAAGTGATTATTTAATTAATATATTATTTAATTGTTGAATTAAATATTAATAATTAAAAATTATTAAATTGTTATATGAAGGTTTTAGTTTCTAACCTTGACAAGAGCAATAAAATAATAAGTGATTATTTTTATTTACTCTAAATAGGTCAAAGGTTCAAACCCTAGTGAAGTAATAATTAAAAAGGATTTAGAATCCTATTTTAACTTGGATTACTAAACCCTAGGTTCTTAGTATATAAGATATACTTGTTAGGAAAAAGAAGCTATTCGGAACCCTATAGAGAACGAGAGGTGCGGCAACTATAGAGGGAAAAGAAAAAAGAAAAAAAAATTCCTCTCATTAGGGTTGGCCGAATTCATCAAGGGAAGCAAGGTGTTATCTTCCAGTTCTCTCAAACCTCCATTCAACTGCTCCAAGAATTCGTGATGTGCCCACACACACAGTTGCTAGATTGTTGGATATAGCTAGGAAAGCTTAATGGTATTGGATCGAAAAGAAAACGAAGGAGTGTTCTTCAAAGGTATGAAAACAAATCTCTTCCTCATATTCGTGTATATACAAAAGGTCCCAAGAAGACGATAGAACATTTTTGAAACCTATCGTTCTTATTTATCTTGATTAATTTCAAACTTTTTCGCTGCGCGGCTTACACTTTCCCACTCATGTTTACTCTTTCCATTCAAAGATGATCCCAACACTTCAAGAGCTAACGGATTACCTTGGAAATAATTTAATATCTTTTTTTAGAGTACCATAAGATCTTCGGTACGTAGGATGGTTTTTTATAAAAGCATAGTTACAAAAGAGCTTAAGACCTTCATGATGGTTAAATTCCTCAACCTCATATATATATATATATATAAATATATATATACCGGTACTGATAATTGATACTGGAAAAATTGTTTTTTCTTTTGTTTTGTCTCAGCCCATGATTTAAACAAGTCGCACATACACCCTCGTACATGTTCCTCGACGCTGAGGGCATCCCCCAAGAGCGGGGGATTTCGTGACGTTTCTGATTGGTTGTCTTGGGGCCTCCGTAACGGTCGGACGGTAGTAAAAAGTCATAGCAAACCCTGTAGCGACTTGTACTAAAAAACAAGTAAGCGTAATTCCTCCTAGACAATAAAATATGTTGACATGAGGAGGAACGTATTTACTAGTTATATCATCTGCAATCGCCTGAATCTCGACAAATTTTTTTTTTTTTGAAATATTTGATATTTTCTTTTTTAATAAATAGGAAGTTCTTTCATTTCGAAATCCGAAAAATATTCATTATTGGAATCTTTATTTGAATATATATATATATATATATATATATATATATATATTATGATAATTCACTCTACAGTTACAAAGTACTTGTTTATCTCTAGAAGTTATTATGATGCTACTTCCTGAGCCAAACCGATTAAGACCTCTAGCAAAAGTTTTCAATTTCATAAAATTATCCATATCGTAAAAAACAACCAAAACTTATTGTTGATTGAGCCTTTCCTTGATAAATGGGGAAATGGCAGGAGTGTCTAACTTTAGATTTTTTTTTTTTTTTCATCTAATACTTTAGAAAGAACTTCTTGTCCCAGACAATCTAACCCGCCATGGTTTTCTAATTTTTCCCTAACATTTTTAATAAAAACAAACACCTTCAAATTGACTTGAAATTATTTTTAAAATAGCCTCATCAATAGTTGTTTTACCAATACTGATCGTACTATAAAAGTACCTATTTTATACCCCTATTTCCTATTACTTTGTGTTTGTTTCTCGGGTAAAACTGGGTATTTATAGGTCTAAATTAGTGTTTCAGGTAAATAGAGGAATTCAAGGGCAATTCTATCATTTTGGCGAAATAAGGGGTCAAAGTATAAATATGGAGATATTATTGAAGATTGTGAATAAGAGAAAGATCAGGAGTCCAAACTGAGAATTGCCAGCCAAACGCAAAGCAGCGCGCCACGTCACCAAGTGAAACGGTGCGCTTTGGCGCTGCTGTTGACGTCATGATGATGTCACATATTCTTCAACCTGCAGATGGGCGACCTGACGACCCACATGACTCGGATTCGACCCAGTTCAGACTCGTCATTGACTCAACGATTTCTAACCATATTTCCGGTGGTTTTCTGCGCAGTTCGACAGCCCAACTTCTGGCGGTCACAATGTAACCATTTACAGGCCTCCATGAACACATTTTCTCTCTCCAACAATTCCTTCGAACTCCATGGAAGTCCAAGCTTCAAGCTCACCACTAGCGGCCTTATTCCTACGAATCAGAAGTGAAGGAACCAGCTGGGAATCATGGCAACTTCATGCCGGTGAATAAACCCACGGACTAGAAAGTGTGAACCCGCAGCCAATTTCCAGAATTCCTTACAACTTTGTGCCGCTAGAATAAACCTGCGAAGCAAGGGTTTTGAACCCGCGGGCATGCCGATTTCAGAGGGAGAAACTTGTCCTTTCACGTCCAGACCTTGCCCTAACCTTTTCCACTATAAATATCCCTCTTTTGTCTGGAAATAAAGAATCCCTAATATCCACAATAACTTAGAATAACCTAGAAAATCCCTAAACACATCCCACACTACACCTAGGTCGTTTCTAGCTTGTTGGTCGTTTTCAAGCCACCAATCTCACCCAAATCCACCCCATTTTCATACCAAATCGTCACCTCATCAATACCCAATCGAAACCTCACCATTTCCGGTTCATTTCATCACCTTTCACCATGGTTACATATTGATTTTGAGCTTGGGAAGAACAAGAGGAGCTTGATCTAGTTTGAAGACTTCACCAAGCCATAGGGTTGTCTCTCTTTCTCTTTTATTTCCTTTAGCTTGTTTTTATATGTATAACTAAACCATTGATGTTGACGGTGAAATTTGGATTATCACGCACTCAACAATTATATCAATTTAATATAAAACGAGAAAATTAAGAACGCATGCAAAAGACAGATTTTACGTGGAAAACCCTTGAATGGGAAAAAACCACGGCGCCCCTTGAGGGCAGAAGAATAATACTAGGTTTTTGTTGCCTTGTTACACACTTAGATCTCTCTTACAATTGCTCTCTTCTCTCCTTAGATTTCCAAACCCCTTCCTCATGGGATATGTGGTTCTATTTATACATGTCTAATTAGGGTTTCCCCTTGTTTTTAGCCGTGTGGGTGGTAGGTTTCCCTCTTTGATTCGTACTAGGATCCCCCTGTTGTCACGAATCCGAATCTACTTTTCTCTTTGTGATTCCTTGTTGTCATGGGTCTTCTAAAAGATTAGGGTTTTATTTCTGTGTTTCTGCCGAGTCGATTCAGACCCAGTATATTGGTGCAGCGAGTACCTTCACTTCTGGGTATCATCTCTTCGGCGACCACATTTCTACTTTTGGCGAGTAAATATCTAGCTTCGGCGACCATATCTTTGACTCCCTTTTGGCTTGAGTTATTTTGTCATTATGACTTGTCACACTCTCTCCCTTGACCCGGTCAATGAGTGACGTGGCAATCTTTTATTGGCTCTTTTGATGACGTGTCAGGTTGGCAAATTTATACATACAACAATACCCCCATAAATACTTCGAGCTGGGCGAATGACTTGTTCTTCTCACTTTGTTTGTCTCTGCGAGCAGTATTTATATCTATGCTTTAAAAGATTTCGGTGCATTTTGTAATAACTCCCTCTTTCCTTTTTACCACGTGCTGTATTAATTAGTTGACTCTTCCGGTGTAAACTTTCAATTTGAGCCACACAACTTCTGGCGCTTCCACTTGCTTGACAGATGAAAGGACATTCTGACTGCTTGGTTATCCCCGAGATGCCACATGTCCATTACTGGGTGGTGACTATTGCGGCTGGTCACTGTGGCCGTCATTCTCATTAATTGCGTGTCATTTACTTGATTTTCTTTTTGAATTTCAAAGTTCCCTCTTTTTAAGGCCCGATCGTTTCTTCTTCCCCACTTTGCTCTTTCCATTTATTTTCTCCATTTTTCCTCTCAAAGCAGAGTTCTTTTATTTTTCTTGGAAATTTCTACCCCGAATTCCCTCTGTTCTACTTCCCTGTCAGACAGCTTGCTTTGAAATCGATCGTGCTGATTTTCTCAGCGTTCCCAAACCTTTTGCTCATCCTCCGAACCTAGGGTTTTTCTGGTGAGTTTTCATGGATCCCTCATTACGCTCTTCTCTTTTTAATCGGATGATGCAAGCTATGGAGCTTGGTGACAAGTGTACTGCGGATAAAATCGAATCTCTGATTCGTAATTTTTGTCCGGATTCTCCGATCCCAATTTCTGTTTATGTTCCATCTTCTGAGGATACTTTTATTACTAACATCTCTCCTCCGTCTTCTAACAGTGATTCTCCAACAATGCCGAGATCTTCTAAACCAACAAGTAGTAAACGACGCGCCTCTAGGGCTCCCCGTGAGTCCTTGTTGGATACGCAGACAACTGTCGACTCTGACGTTGAGGACCATCAAAGGGATAGGTTGCATTTCTCGCTAGACCGTCCGTGTTCTTTTGATACGGAGGTTAATGTGGTTGGCGAGGACGAGCTCCGTAAATATAAGAGTCGTTTTGACATTCTAGACTCTGTGACTTTGATGTTACCCGGTGATCGAGCAGCATGGAATCCCTCCAAGAATACGGTCACCATCTATGGTGCTATGCTCAGCTGCGGAGTAACCCTTCCTCTTCAGCCTTTTATCGCAAGGTTTCTTGCGGAGGCTCAGATTACACCGGCACAACTTGCTCCAAACAGCTACAGGATATTGATGTGCCTGTGCCTTATGTGGAAGCTGAAAGGTTATGGGCCCCCTACACCTTGCGAGATCCGCCACTTTTATACTCTAAGGCAGGCGGGCAATGGTGGCACGTACTTCCTTCTCTCTTCGCCTGTGGAGAACTGGATCCTTGAGGGTGTGGCGAACCCTGGTCAAGTTGAGGTCTCCAGTGATGAGAAGAAGAAGGGTTTCATGTGGGGCTTCCCCACTTCAAATAAAAGGTGGAAAAACAGCTGGTTTTTTATCAGTGGCGAGTGGGGCCGCGATGCGCCTGCCAGCAGTCGCTGTAATCTCTCGGCGAAGAAGGTTCCCAGGCACTTCACATCTCCTGAAGCCTGGTCGAAGGCAGCCCTTGCTTTGCTGGATAGGGAGGTCTCTCACCTCGCCGCGGCAGCTGTCCTTCCTTTGAGCTCGAGGGACAGATCCTTCCTCTTGGATGAGGAAAAAATGATCTCTCAGCAAATTTTCACTCGCCTACACGCTAGGCTTCCTTGTCATAAGTCTTTATCAGTTTCTCCTTTCGTATCATTGTTTCGTTTTATTCTGTTAGTGACACTTGGTTTATTTCTCTTGCAGTGTGTGACTTTGACACCGTTTGCGACTTGCAAGCCCAGGCGGTGAAGAATTCTGAGGCTGCCAGCAAAAGGCATGCTGCTGGTTTGGCCAAGGAGGGAATTGTTGGCCCGGATGGTGATGATCCCTCCGACGGCGAGGACACTGGTGATGTTACCAGGGGAGAGGTTGGATCGGGGCAGCCCCCTATGCGTGCAGAGGTTGCTGCGAATATTCCTGTTGCTGCTGCGACTACCCCTGCTGCAACTACCCCCAGTCGTAAGGGTAAGGAGAAAGTTGGTGTTTCAAGAGGGGTCAGTGACATCCTTTTTTTTTGACGCGGATGTCCCTGAGACTCCTCTTGATCCTGCGAGTGACCTGGCCCCCAGAGCTAGTAGAAGTAAGCGCCCAGCTGAGAGTTCACCTGATTATGCTGCTCGACCTCCCAAGCGGGCATCAAGGGTGATGCAGTATGTTGTTTCTTCAGACGAGGAAGTTGCTGAGGAGCCAGCTGTCGCCGAGACCCCTTCTACCCAACCAGGTGTTCGCGAGGGGCCTACTGAAGCGGATAATGTAGCGGTGCCTCCCTCTGAGGAGGCTAATGAACCGACTGTCCCTGCTTCCACTTCTCCCCGAACAGCTTCTCCTTCAGTGGCCATGGGCGAGCCGAATGTCTCCTCAGATCAGCCTAGGCCGTCTGGTCAACCAGAATCGATTGATCGGCCAGGCCCATCGAAGCAGCCTGGGACCTCTACTTCTGGTTCGGGTTTTACCCATGAAGCCCCTCCTGCAGGACCAGTTGAAGTCGATGAAGGGAACGTGTCCCTTTTTGATTTTTCGGCTACTGAAATCTGCTCCCACCTGGTTAATAATGATATTTACATTCGTGAAGGTTGGCAGCATGTTAAAGGCAAGTCCTGTAATAGGAAGATGGAATTCTTCTTCAATTGCCACTCATTGGTAAGCTTCTCGCCACAAGTTTCTATGTCCTTTTAATATATACTTCCTAATTCGGCTATTTCTTTTTTCAGATGATGTCTAAGTTGGGTGAGAACTACAAGTATGGGCTCAGAGCTTCCCGTGAGATTAACCGCTTGCGCGAGCAGGTTTCTGCTTTGGCGGTTGAAAAGCTCTCTGCTGAAGAATCCCATGCTCAACAGCTCGCTCAATTAAGAGAATCCTCTGATGGTCACCTGTCTGCTCAACTAGCTGCCGAGGATAAACTATCTGCTGTTGAGGAGGAGATTCGCTCGCTGAAGGAGCTTTTGTCTACGAGTCAAGAGTCCTTCGCAGCACGTTTGGAGGCTGAGCGGGTAGCTGAGGAGGCCAAGGAAAAGGCTGAGCATGAGGTGGCAGACTTGCGCAACCAGTTGTCTTCTCGCGACCTCATCTTCGATAATTTGAAAGCTGTGCTGGAGGCTGAATCAGTTGATCGTTTCAAGAGATCCCCTGCCTACGATGCACTTTTGTTGTGCGAATTTGAAAAAGGCATGGGGTAGGCGAAAAAATTCTTTGCCATGAAGGATCATTCTAATGAGAAAGCTCTGAGGCGTTTCAACAGGTCCCTCCAACAGAACATGGCTAGTGGCGTGGGCTCGATTAAAGAGCAAATAAAACGATGGAAAGCCCACTGCCGTTATAACAGGACTGAACCTCATCCTATGCATTTAGAAATCCCCAGCAAGCGTGCCTTCAATACTTACTATTCAGGTCAGAAGGGCAGCTTTTCTGGCTCTGGTGCTGAGCCTGACTTGGGTCCTGTTGCTGGAAGGGATTATGAGCCTTTCATGCCAATAGAGGATGAGGAAGTCATCTGGCCTTCGGAAGAGGAGATTGAAGATGAGGAAGACAGCGAGGGCCCTCCTGCAGCTGGTTGAGTTTTGGATCTTTTCTACTGTCTAGGACTGTAAATTTTTATTTCTTTTGCTCCTTCATTTGTAAATGATACAAAGTTATAAATTCTTTTATTTTTTGTTCAGCTGCCTTTGCTGAGTTTTCGGCTTTACTTAGTTTTTCACCAAGTTTTTCAGCATATTTTATAGCTCTATTCAGCTGCCATTGCTGCATTTTGGCGTACTCAGTGTTTGTCAGGACGTATCTGACCATGCACCAAGTTTTTAACATGTTATTTGTTTGTTCAGCTGCCATTGCTGAGTTTTGGCATTTTATTGGGACGTCTCCCCCTTGCTTTACTTTGTGTTTAGCTGGCTTTCTCGCCTATGGGGATTCTATTTTCCCGTAATGGCGACTCCCAATTTTTATAACTTGGGATTTTTATCTCTCGCCAGTTCTTGTTGCTGCGAGCATGAAACTTGCTTTTTTGTGATGGTAGTAATGTATGATGGCGAATGCCTTTTTGTGACTGGTGAGTGAAACCGCTCATTCTTAGTAATAAATTACTCTTTATTGAATGCTTCCTGCAACTTTTGTTAACATAGTCATAAAGAAAATGCTAAAACGAAAACTGTTCTAAGAAAAAAAAATAAAAAGCTCATAAAAAACTCTAAACTTGATCCTCAAGTTAAGGATAATATATCTTCAAGTACTGCGCATTGCATGGACGGGGTAGTTCGCCAAAACCCTCTCGAGTAATGCGATATGCCCCGTGGCCAGCTATGCCTGTAATTTGATAAGGCCCTTCCTATTTGTCTGCGAGTGATCCTACAGCTTTATCCTTTGTTCTTGGGTTCACCCTTTTCAGCACTAAGTCGCCAAGCGAGAACCTTCTTTCACGCGCATGTGAATTGTAATATCTGGCTACCCTCTGTTGGTACGCAGCATTCCTTATTTGTGAGTGCTCTCTTCTTTCTTCTAATTCGTCCAGACCGCATTTTAGCATATCAATGTTGAGTTCTGGTTGAAAGAGTTGTACCCTTGGTGAAGAGAAAGATGTTTCCACGGGAATGACAGCTTCAGCTCCATATGCCATGGAGTATGGGGTTTCACCTGTTGAACCCCTTTCTGTGGTTCGATATGCCTAGAGTACCTGTGGTAATTTATCCGCCCAGCTGACCTTTTTCGCAGCCAATTTAGCTTTCAGGTTGTGTTTTATGATTTTGTTCACTGCTTCAGTCTGGCCATTCGTCTGTGGATGTGCTGGGGAGGCATAGTAGTTGTTGATGTCGTACTTGTCACACAGCTCCCTGAATTTCTTACCATCAAATTGGGTCCCATTGTCCGTGATGATGGTGTTTGGTATCCCGAATCTGTATAGGATATTTTTCTTTACAAAGCTTATAGTGTTTGCTTCTGTTATATGCACCAATGGTTCGGCTTCTACCCACTTCGTAAAATAATCCACGGCTATTATGGCGTGCTTTGCTCCTCCAGTTGTTGTTGGCATCGGGCCGATCAAGTCAATTCCCCACATGGCGAATGGCCAAGGTGAGGTAATACTTTGTAGAAGTTCAGGTGGTTGACGGATGTTATTGGCAATTTTTTGACATGCCTCACATCTCGCTGCCACTCTTTTGGCATTGGCGAATAGTGTTGGCCAGTAAAAACCCTGCCTTAATGTTTTGTGAGCTAGGCTAACACCCCCAGCGTGGTTCCCACAATTTCCACTATGTATGCTTCTCAGGATACCTTCTGCTTCTTCAGGTCCGACACATCTCTGCAGTGCCCTTGAATACCCCATTTTGTACAGTTCTCCATTGAGTACTGAATACCTTGTAGCTCTGTATTTCAACCGTTTTGCCTCTAATGGGTCACTTGGGAGTACATCATTGACGAGATATTCTTTGATTGGTGTGATCCAGCTGTTCCTCTCGCCAAAGACTGCCCCCACTTCTTTTGATTTGACTATACTCGGCTGCAATAGGCGGATCATGGATATACTTTTGGGCCAGATGTTGATTGTGGCAGACGCTAATTTGGCCAAGGCATCAGCTTGCTCGTTTTCTTCTCTAGGGTCGTGAACAATTCTGTATTCTTTAAATCTTTCTAACAGTTCCTTTGCTAATTCTAGGTAGGTGATCATGCTTTCATCTCTCGCCTGGTATTCATCTAGCACCTGATTGACAACGACTTGAGAGTCGCTGAAGATTTCTACCTCATCTGCCTCTAAGACTGTGCAAACTTTTAAACTTGCTATGAGTGCCTCGTATTCAGCTTGATTGTTAGTAGCTTTGAAGTCAAAACGCAAGGCACATTCGACCGAATCTCCTTCCGGGGTTGACACTTCTACCCCTGCCCCGCTGCTGTGCGTGTTTGACGAGCCATCAACGCGGAGTTGCCATTTGAATATTTTCTTATTTTGCTCCACCATCATTCTCGCCACCTCTATGCTTGGCTCGGTGAACTCTGCTACAAAATCTGCCACTGCTTGTGCTTTAATTACTGTCCTTGGGAGATACTCTACATCGAATTCACTTAATTCGATCGCCCACTTTGTTAATCGACCGGATACTTCTGGTTTCTGCAGGATTAATTTCAGTGGGCAGTTGGTGTATACCCCGATTTTATGAGCCTGGAAATATGGCCTTAGCTTCCTTGCTGCTGTTATTAGAGCGAGCGCCATTTTTTCAGCCAGCGAGTACCTTGTTTCGGCTGGTAACAGTGCTTTGCTGGTGTAGTATATTGGCTTCTGGATCCCATTTTCCTGTCTTACTAGTACGGAACTTGTGGCTGCTTCAGAGACGGACAAGTACATGTACAATGTTTCTCCTGTTTCTGGTTTTGATAGCAACGGTGCCTGTCCAAGGTAATCTTTCAAGGCCTGGAAAGCTTTTTTGCAATCCTCATTCCACTCGACTCCCTTTCCCTTTTTTAGGGCTTTGAAAAATGGCAGGCATCGGTCTGTTGACTTGGCTATGAATCTGCTCAGCGATGCTAGGCACCCCATGAGTTTTTGGACGTCCTTCAAAGTTCTTGGCGAGACCATTTTTGCTAGTGCTTGGATTTTTTCAGGGTTCACCTCTATTCCTCTTTGATGTACTTGATATCCGAGAAACCTCCCAGATGGTACGCCGAATACACATTTTGCTGGATTCAACTTCATTCCATACCTGACCAGCACATCGAATGTTTCCCTCAGGTCATCTGTATGTCTATCTGCTGTGATGCTTTTTGTCAGCATATCGTCAACGTAAACCTCTATATTTCTCCCTATTTGCCTAGCGAACATTTTGTTGACCAAGCGCTAGTAAGTTGCTCCAACGTTCTTTAGGCCGAATGGCATGACTGTGTAACAGTACAACCCCTGGTCTGTGGTGAACGCTATCTTCTCCTCGTCTGGCTTGTGCATCTTTATCTGGTTATATCCTGAATATGCATCCATGAAGCTCAACGTCTCATGTCCGGCTGTTGCATCGACTAACTGGTCAATCCTTGGTAGCGGGAAGCTATCCTTGGGACAGGCCTTGTTCAGATCGGTGAAGTCGACGCACATCCTCCATTGATTGTTTTTCTTTTTCACTAGGACTACATTCGCCACCCATTCCGGGTACTTAACTTCTCTAATTGACCTTGCGGCGAGCAACTTTGATACCTCCTCTTTTATTGCTGCACTTCTTTCTGGGTTGAAGCTTCTCCTTTTCTGCACAACCGGTTTACATTTTTCATTCACAGCCAGGTTGTGTGAAATCACGCTTCTATCAATCCCTGGCATGTCTTCGTGGCACCAAGCGAAAATCCCCTTATATTCTTTCAATAAGCTTGTCACATCTCTCTTAACTCGTTCAGTCAGCCTAGCTCCGATCTTTACTGTTTTATCTGGTTCCGCTTCATCTAGAACAACTGACTCAGTTGGCTCTTCTTTTTCTCTGCTCGTTTTATCCCTTGGGTCCAGTTTGAAGTTTTCCAGATTATCTTCTTGCACTTCCTTGTCTACCTCGAATATGCTCAAGGTTTCCATCCCTGCTTTATCTTTGAAGATTGATAGGTTGGTGCGGCGAGCCATCTCCTGTGACCCTCTCAATTCTCCGACACCAAATTCTGTAGGGAATTTTATTTTCAACGCATGGGTTGAAGTAACAGCTCGAGCTTTGTTAAGAAACGATCGGCCAAGTAAAGCATTATACGGCCAATTATGGATGTCAACTACGACAAAGTCCAACAGGATCGTTCACCGGTATGGTGCTGTACCAAATCTCACTGGCAGCTTCACAGTTCCTAATGATCTAACTTCTGCGCCACCGAATCCTTTTAATGGCATATGGAATGGTTCAAGATCTTTTTTGTCCAGCCGCAACTCATCATTTACTCTGGCACTTAAAATATCAACTGAACTCCCATTGTCAATCATCACCCGAAGGACATCCCTATGGGCTATTCGAACTCCCACTACGATTGCATCATTAGGCTTTGCATCAATTCCGTCTGAGTCTTCTGCTGTAAATGTTATGGGATCATGTCCTTCTCTTCCTTTCTTGGGGTTTCTTTGCACAGAATTGATCTCCATGCTTCTGCTTTCATACATCACTTCTCGGACTTCTGACATCCTTTCTCGATTGCTTCTCCCAGTATGAGGTCCGCCAAAAATGGTGTTTATAGTGGCGTTGGGGCTGTTTCTCCTTGGACTCTTCCTTTCCTACATGTTTCCTTGGCGGCTGTCTTGGCGACCACCGTGCTTGTCCCCTTTCAAAGCAAAGTCCTTCAGGTGCCCATCTCTGATCAAGCTTTCAATGTGATCGCGCAGCTGGAAACATTTCAAAGTTTCATGCCCATGGTCTTTGTGAAACCGATAGTATTTAGTTGTATCTCTCCTGGCATTTGCTGATTGCTACCGAGGGTATTTAGCGAGTCCCTTGTCTTCTACCATAGAAAGTATCTCCTCCTGATCGCCAATTAAAGAGGTGTAATGGTTGTACCTTCCTCGAAACCTACTAGCTCGAGCGTTTCCTCTGCTTTCCCTTAGATGTCCCTTTTGGCCCTTCTCATCTCTCTGGCGATCACGTGACTGCGTCTTTTTGTCATCCTTATGGTCCGATTTTGAGTCAGGCTTGTGTCCATGTACATAGCTACCCCCTTGCGCTACTTCTTCTTCTTCTTCCGCCAGTGCATAGTCGCCAGCTATTTCCATCATCTCCTCATAAGTTTTTGGTCTCTCCCTTCGTAGGTCAAAGGATAATCGCCCACTTTGTAACCCATTGGTGAATGCGGTGATCACAGCTACATCACTGGCGTCTTCAATTTGAGCAACCTCCTTCCCAAACCTTGCTAGATACTTCTTGATCGACTCATTACGTTCCTGTTTCAAGTTTGATAGATGAGCGAGTGACTTTCTTCTCTAGACACTCCCCATGAATTGCCTTATGAACGCTTTGCTGAGATTTGAGAAATTGCTTATACTTCCGGGTGGAAGTCTTCCAAACCACCTGGAGGTAAGGTGGCCAAATGTTTGCGGGAAGGTGAGGCACAACAGCCCGTCATTGGATGAGTACTGGGCCATTATATTACGGAATCGGCGAACATGTTCCTTCGGATCCCTGTTCTCCTTATATTGTTCAATGGTTGGCATTCTAAATCTGTCTGGAAATTAGGTGCGAGCAATAGTTTCGATGAATGGGCTATCTGACTCATCATCCGAAGATACGTTACGACCATACCTTCGTGCCATCGCTGAAACTTTTCTTGATAGCTCTTGTAGGGTGACATCTCGCTGACCAGTTGGTTCTCCTGCTGGATCGAGTCTACTCTTGATTGTCATTCTACCATGATTGCCTCTCTCATCCGGGCTTCTTCGATCTTTTGTGCTCTCGGATCTTCTTCGCTTCGCTCTTTTGGATCGTAATTCCCTTCATGGACGAGGACTCTTATCTTCAGATGAGATGGAACGGTGTCTTCGTCGGTTCCGTTGATATGTGTCACTGGAATTGACCCCATGTGTTCGCGCCTGGTCTCGCTCCTCCCTGGATTCTTCATTCATCACACCTTTTCCCTTCCTTTGTTTTTTCCCCTCGAAATCCTCAGTGTGTGGTCCTGGGGAGTCTCCTTAGTGTATTATCTTGCTTGAGTATCGGGGATTGCAATGTGAACTTCTGATCGTAGCCTTCCGGGCGGATGGATTCCAGGAGTGGTTAACTCGTAAGCAGATGAAACTCCCAACCCTATGGGAAGTGAAAGCCCTATTTTGCTAGCTTCGCTGATTAAGTTTACCAATGCAGCTTGGAAGTGCTGCAGAATCCCGGGGTCAGCTGCCCTAGTTCCTGGCGTTGCCGCCGATTGTTCCCCAATCGCCACCGCCCTGTCTCCCATCGGCGCGGTTGGTTCAATAACTAGATCTCTGTTGGAGTTACCATCTCTGTCGCTGTCATTGTTCATGTTCTTTAATTCGCAAGGATTCCTCAAAGTTTATGTTCAAAGACCCCCTCCTTCTAACGCCAATTGTTGACGGTGAAATTTGGATTACCACGCACTCAACAATTATATCAATTTAATATAAAACGAGAAAATTAAGAACGCATGCAAAAGACAGATTTTACGTGGAAAACCCTTGAATGGGAAAAAAACCACGGCGCCCCCTGAGGGCAGAAGAATAATACTAGGTTTTTGTTGCCTTGTTACACACTTAGATCTCTCTTACAATTGCTCTCTTCTCTCTCTAGATTTCCGAACCCCTTCCTCATGGGATAGGTGGTTCTATTTATACATGTCTAATTAAGGTTTCCCCTTGTTTTTAGCCGTGTGGGTGGTAGGTTTCCCTCTTTGATTCGTACAAGGATCCCCCTGTTGTCACGGATCCGAATCTACTTTCCTCTTTGTGATTCCTTGTTGTCATGGGTCTTCTAAAAGATTAGGGTTTTATTTCTGTGTTTCTGCCGAGTCGGTTCAGGCCCAGTATACTGGTGCAGCGAGTACCTTCACTTCTGGGTATCATCTCTTCGACGACCACATTTCTACTTTTGGCGAGTAAATATCTAGCTTCGGCGACCATATCTTTGACTCCCTTTTGGCTTGAGTTATTTTGTCATTTTGACTTGTTACACTCCCTCCCTTGACCCGGTCAATGAGTGACGTGCAATCTTTTATTGGCTCTTTTGATGACGTGTCAGGTTGGCGAATTTATACATACAACACACGTCCAGACCTTGCCCTAACCTTTTCCACTATAAATATCCCTCTTTTGTCTGGAAATAAAGAATCCCTAATATCCACAATAACTTAGAATAACCTAGAAAATCCCTAAACACATCCCACACTACACCTAGGTTGTTTCTAGCTTGTTGGTCGTTTTCAAGCCACTAATCTCACCCAAATCCACCCCATTTTCGTACCAAATCGTCACCTCATCAATACCCAATCGAAACCTCACCATTTCCGGTTCATTTCATCACCTTTCACCATGGTTACATATTGATTTTGAGCTTGGGAAGAACAAGAGGAGCTTGATCTAGTTTGAAGACTTCACCAAGCCATAGGGTTGTCTCTCTTTCTCTTTTATTTCCTTTAGCTTGTTTTTATATGTATAACTAAACCATTGATGTTGGGATTTGGTGTACTTGTAATATTATCTATGAGATTGGTTGATTATCTATGTTTGAGCTTCAATTTTTATATATGTTGATTTAATTAACCAATTGATTCACATATAATACAATTTAGATCATACATGAATAACCATTGATGTATGGGTCTTTATTTAAGGTTTAAGACCAACTTATGTGCTTAATTGCTATCAACTTGTTAATTAGATGATTGAACTTTGTACATCATTTCCCCAACATCTTCATTTCCATTCCCATACCAACTCACTCATTATCACTCTTGCATAACCATTGCATGAATTGGTAATTAGTTAATTTAGTTAGTGTAATTTAGTTAATTGTAGTTGGTAAGCTTAGTGATTAGTTAGTTAATTACCTAAGGGAACGATAACCCTTAAGGCCACTTTGTTATTGCTTTTGAAAAGTTAAAATCAGATTATTTTATAATTTTGACATAAAATGATGTTTGGTAAAACTTTTAAAAGTGATTAATTGATAATCTATCAAGTTTTGACAGTGATTTTGAGAAGTAGGTAGAGGGTTACTTTTTGAAAGTGATTATGGAATAATCTATTTCAGCATTTAATACGTCTTTTTAAAATATCATTATTATCTTTATGAAATCAAGTTAAAATCATTTATATACCTTATTTCATCTCAAAATTAAATATTCTATTTAAATATTGATTTGATTTATAAAATCTTTTGAAAATATTTGTATTGTTCGTATGGATTTTTTTTTTTCCAATTTAAATATTCTACTTAAATATTTATTTAATATATATAATTAATGAAAAAAATTGAAATAAGGTCCTAAACTTATGCATATTTTAGTCATTATAACTAATCTCAGTACTTTTGCAATAAAATTACCAAATATATGTATATTGCTTTTGAGCCATACAGTAGTTTTAAAAATACAATTAACCAAACATCTGCTGATTAATTTCATAGCTGATTATTCTTTCAGCACAGCTAACAATGATTATTATAAAAGTTACAGCAATACCAAACTGGCCCTTAGTGTAAGTGGATTTAGTATTAACTTAGTTGTGTTTTGATTGATGCCATCTTAGTGTAATCTTAATGAATTAGTTAATTAATTTGCTTGTGACAATCTCCATTTACTTTTCTGGCATGTATTTAGTGTAAATATATTGTATATATTATCTAAGACCTAGAACCGATTTAAGGTACTATACCTCCTTGTGGAAACGAACCGTACTTACTGCTACGCAATCGTAACGATTTGTGCACTTGCGGATAAACAAGCACGCATATATATTTTAGAACTACCAGAGGTGTGTTAAATACCACCCATGCCCCAAATCCTGATAATTTGAACATCTGTCTTATCATAAAGACATTTTAATGATATAACATGCTCAATTCGTCTACGTATTCCAATGAGTTCTTCAAAACCACTTGAGTATAATATACGTTCACTCATCAATTTTTTTGAAATACCTTCCACAATTTCATAAACTAGTTTTGAGTCAGACCTATCAAATGAAAATACCAAATAATAATGAGCAAGAATAACCACAGCAGAAGCATACTAACATAATTGAAAATATTTTGTCCCCTTAAACCAATGTCGGTCCTGATATTTCTGAGGCCCCTAGGCAAAATCTAAAAAATGGGCCCTTGTATATATTCCATTAAACGGAGTATTAATTTTTATTGAACAAATATCTCAAAAAAAAAATCCCTCAACTTTGTTCCTCTTACTATTAAACAAAACAATAAAATTTCCCAAAAAAAAAAAAAAAATTATAGATGGATTCATTACAAACTTAACAATATTTTCTTTCTTGAAACTAACTAATTTCATATTTAGAATGTTGACGAAAAGTAAAACACATATAAGAGTATATGAAATTTAAAAATCAAATCATTAAAAGAAAAAAACTCTTGAATTACGAAGATAGACAGCGGCCGACGATTGACAGAGAAGAGATAAGGATAGGGGCACTGGTTAGTGAAGAAGAATGGGAGGTGAAATGTTAGGGGAAATGTTAATGAGCGAGAAGAGATTGAGCAGTTGGATGAGAGGGGGAGGAACTTTCAAGAAAAAAAATTTGAAAGAGAAGAGGCAATATGGGCTGCGGCTAGCTTTTAAAATTAGGTGAATGAGGGCTAGGGCTTTCGGTTTCTTTGGAAACCACTTATAGTATATATATTATATGTAAACAATTTTATAGTACTATGGTGTAACCACCTAGGGCTTAAAATAAATTAAAATTAATAAGTTAGTAAAACCCTAAAAAATTAGGTTTTGTCTAAAGATATGAATAAAACAAATTGGATATTGGGCCTGTGTTATTTTTTTTTTGGGTAATGTTTGAGTTGTTCTATTTAAAACAATAATGGGGCCTTTTTTTGGGGTTTTTTTTTTTTTTTTTTTTTTTTTTTAAATTTTTAAATTTTTTTTTTCTTACAACTATAACACATAATAACTAAACCCACATATGTGGGGCCCTTTAGCAAGATGGGCTCTAGGCGGGTGCCGCTCTTGCCTTAAACATACATAACTAAAAATATAAAGCTACCACCATCAATGGCATCATATTACTCTAATATAAACCGACTCCAAGACATTTTTGTTGATTATAAAAATTGCGTTGAGGTAATTTAAAGCATAAACCATATAGTTTAACGCAAATTGTAGTTAGAAAGAGGTCGGGTCCATGTCATATTGATTGATAAAATTAAATGGAACAATTCAAAATTAGCCATTAGAAACAATAGGTAATTGTTTTTAATCATATTTGAAAATCAAACTGTTTATAACCTTGTGTTATCCTAAAAGATCGGTGGTGACTTCTTGGACAACAATTAGATTGGATGGAGTAGTACTCCGCGGTCAGAGGGGCCCAAGCATGGAATGGCGAGCAGGGTCGTGGTTCTAGGCACGATATGGGTACCAGGCTCGGATATGAGTAGCGAGACCATTGATTATATAGACCAAGCTACACCAATAGATAGTTAGGATCGATTCCTAGGAATGCTGGTACCGATCGTGACTAAGGCTGGTCATGACACAAACTAGAATATATCAACAAAAAGATAACTCATATAATACTGAATAAATCATGAACCTCATTAATTCAAATGGATTACAACTTTGGTTGGGGGACTTGTAGGTTGCTCTCTTTCTCACTCTCCCACGATGTAGGTTTTAATCGAGGAAACCAGTCGTTTTATAGTATAGAGTTACGCCATTCAAGCCTCAAGCTTGAGACTAGTCGTTCTATAGTGGCAAGATACTCTATTTCTCTCTCAAAACTCCCACATTTAACTCTTCTAGGGTTGGGGTATTTATAGAGTATCATGGCTATGGTAGATGAGGGGGATCCTCTTACGTAGGAGTCCTTGAAGTGATCCTCAATGCTATTTTGCTCTGGGCCCACCATGGCATACACCTCGGGGGGTCGTGATTGCTCCAGTTGTGCCCTAGGGCTGACCTTTCAATCAAGTAGGTAGGTGGGAGTGTTGGGGATTTTTGCCCTAAACTTGTAATATGTAAATGATGATTAATTATAAATAAAAGAAGTAGTCCTTTTCATTCTATTTATATGTCTCATATTTTTATATCATATGTGCTAAACATCCAAGATTGCTGGATGTAATCTCGAACTGAGTATATGAGTGTCATATACAAATGAATTCAGTTTGAGATGTGCAATCTAAAGAGTTTGTAGAGAGCAAATGAAGTTGGGTACTTTATTTATGGTTAATCTACAGTTGTGGTCCATTCTGTAATATACGATGGTCTTATTTTAGACTACTCATATGGTGATATGAGAATGAAGGCACCTTATATGATGTGATCATATAGGATTGGTGATCGTGTCAAATTTGTGCTATATTTTGGTCCTCAATTCCATATCCTTTATCTTGTTTTCGAGTTTGTTTTTGTGTCTAATGGCTCTATTCTAGTCAACGTAAGCATTTTCAGGAAAAATGTGAGATTTGGTGGCAAAAGGGGCTGAAATTGTAAAAAGTGTGTGTAGATCATATAAATTCAACGGGTCATATCTCCCTCCTTAGATCGAATCACATTTCAGTATACATATATTCGGAAAGCCCTGGAAGTCTAGTTTCCAGTTGTTTTTATGGATTGCGATTCCGAATCTTCTAAAAGAAGTTATACCCATTTTAGTAACCGTTGCACAGGGAACCGCGAACCAATCGCGACGTAACCGCGAATTGCACTCTCCAGCACAACGAAAGGGACTTTTTCAAGCCATTTTAGAGGGGTAATATTGTCCTTTCATGCCTATTTCGTACCCTAGCCTCCACAACATATAAATACACCATTTTTACAGATAACAAAGGTCTCTCCTTCTTCAACCATTCCTAATCCCACAATTTCTCCTCTTTAATCTCATCAACAAACATCTAGATTACTTCACCCAAATCACTCCTCTCTACCCATCTTCTACACCCATTCCCTTTTTCACTTTCCATTTGACTCCACATATCTAGACATATCCTCATCACCTAATCTTTGCACTAGGATCAACAAGGAAGCTCAAGGAAGGATCAAGATTACAAGAGAGACTCAAGGGTGATTTCTCTACATTTTACTTCCATTCTTTGTTTGTGATTATGTGTAATTAAACCCCCATTCTAGGGGGATGATTTGAGAGACTCTTGGACAATGAGTATTTGTTAAAGTTTTGAATATTAAGTTTACACAATTATAGTTTTATTTACTTTTTAATTAGATCTTGCTCCTATGTGATTGATTAAGTTATTGACACACTTGTTGATTGCAATATGTTGTACGATTTACTTGTGATAAAATTGATTGAATTATTGACACACTTATTTGATTGTAGCATATAGTGAATAAGATAGGTTGTTAAAGGGTATATCAATCGCAATTGCCTAGGCCTTTGATTGTCACTAACTGATCCCACATTGACGCCCTCTCCTTAAATGGTTAGGCATTTTGGTGGGAAGTTGTTTAGGTTTCTGTTAACCGCCAAAAATGGCAAGGACCAAAGAAGAATTTTCCATCATCTTTTGAAATTATGTCGGGGTAAAAAGGTGCCATGGGAGATGTATCCTGATACCCCGCCTGTCTTCAAGAGTGGCCAGAATGTGGACTCCTACCCACCTCGATCAGGTTCAAAGCTTCAAGAACCCAGAAAATACCAGGAAACCTCGAAGACAAGGTCCTAGAGACACTACTACCACGGGATCCTAGCACCTGTCTACCTCTAAATATCTCGGTATCCCGGTATTCTGGTATCCCAATACCTCGATACCCCGATGCGATCAAGAACTATTTAAGAAGAGCGAGAAGAAGGCGAGAAGAAGGCGAGATACTTGAGTATCCCGATCCACCAAAAAACTAGCGGTAGGCACCTGGAGAATAAACGGTCGCATATTAACATAAAGACCCCGGTGCCCTAACCCCGCCTAAAGCAGGAAGTAGATATCCCGAACAGCAAGCCAAGTAGAAAGATAAGCATTAAACGCCACCATTCAAAACAGAATGTCACATGCATTCCCGCCATGTAGAATCCTACTTGAAATAGGAGTCAACTCCCATCCAATCCGATAAAAAAGGAATGACTTGATTTTGGGGATCAATTCCCCGACGAACTCGTTGATCGCCAAGAAAGGATCCGTAAATCACTAAAACCCTAGACCGAAGTTCTAGAAGTGCATGACAAGAAACAGACCTATATATACTCACCTTATGATCACAGAAAAGGGGACCGAAACCCTACTTCATATTTTTCCACTTATCGACAGACACGAGAGCTCCATCGCCATTGTCCATCAAGTTTAGCCTACCTTTGTTCATGTAACGATAGTTTTGCTAAAGATTGATTGTAACCTTACTATGTGTTTATTCTGAATAAAATAAGTCGAGTATTCGTTCTACCATATGTTCGATTTCTTTTTTCTTACTACTATTATACACCATTCTTAGTGAATTTTTAGGAAGCTAAAGGTGTCGAACTACCTAATACCTCTCCGACCAAGATCTACCCCGATTCTGGTCCCCCTTGAAGTGTTAATTGGAAATATCACCCCAGTAACAATTTTCAGTTAATAGTTTCGTAGTAACAGCCTAAACACACTTCCAAATGAGATCGGTCCTTGCTTGTGTGGATCGTACGTTAATGAAGCCATGTACGAATTGCTCAAAGTTCATTAGCTACTCTATCATTTCCTTAGATTTCTTATTAATTGTTTAAATCCATTTTCTTATCTAAGTTGTTGGTATTGGATTCCTATCTCCATTCATATTCTCATTATATTCTTGTCATTTACTTTACATCCATTGTTTGATGGTTTCTCAAACAATACACTACCCCACTTACCATGATTTATTTTCTTGCACATTAGTTAGACTAACTTAGATTAGATAGCAAATCGATTAATCTAACCTAATCCTTGTGGAACAAATCCTTAGCTTACCGCTTTACTAGTTTTCAAAACTTTGAGCACATTGCATAGGAATTTCTTTATAAACATCTTTTGAATCGCGATTTCCTATCGACAGAAAAAGCGTGTCCAAAAGCAATTTTGATGTTGCCGTTTGTGCACAACAAAACAATGTATTTACATGATCATTTGAAAACCATGTTTAACCACTTAGGAATCCTCTTAAGATGTAAAACTTAGTAAAATGGTAAGCAAAGATTCATTCCACAGGGAATTAGAGTAATACGTTGGATTGATTAACTATTCTATAATGCAATAAAGTAAATCATAGTAAGGTTGGACAGTGTATGGTTTGAGAAACCATCAAACATACATGTTAATTAAAAGTAACAAAATGTGATAGGAAAAATAGAATGCTTAACAATCTTTGATAAGAATAATGGAGTGTAAATAATTAAGAGAAATACTAGGGAAATGATGGAGTTGCAAGTGGATTATGGGCAATGCTTTTCAAGCGACTTTAATGAACCAATCTCGTACTTGTTAACCATTTGTATTCTTAGATGTGTTTAGGTCGTCATTACGAACCCTAAACAACTTCCCACCACAATGTCTAATCGATTAAGGAGAGAGGGTCAAGGTGGGATTGGTTTGTTACAAATCTAAGCTTAGATTATTGTGGTTGATATACCCTCCAATAATCTATCCTATTCACTATGTTCCTAATCAACCAAGGGTGTCAAACCAAGATTGATTGCATAACAATTTATCCAAAACAAGAGTATAATAAATTAGTGGGTATACAATGCCAATTATATATTGAATATGATCTAGTTATCAAATGAATAGAACACAAATAGAGATTCAAATACAATATAGCTTAAGCAAAACCCAAATTCAAATGTTCCTCACATCTATCCCCTATAATAGGGGTTTAGTTACATATAGTTACAATCAAATAGCAAAGAAATAATAGATCAGGAAATCACCCTTGGGTCTCCTTTTGTAGTGCTTGATCCTTTTTTCCTTTGATGCTCCTACAATCAAATAGCAAAGAAATAATAAATCAGGAAATCACCCTTGGGTCTCCTTTTGTAGTGCTTGATCCTTTTTTCCTTTGATGCTCCTAGTGCAAAGAATGGTGGATAAGGATGTGTTTAGATAGGTGGATGTCTAATGGAAAGTAACAAAAGAAAGGAGATGTAGAGAATGGGAAGAGAGGAATGGTTGGGTGAAGTAATCAAGATTTAGTGTTGAGTTTTTGAATGAAAAAGGTAGTACAAGATTGGAAATGGAGGAAGTTGAATGTGTGAAGTATGGAGGAGAGAATGCTAATCTAAATCTCTGTATTTCGTGCCTTCTGTCGCGGTGTGCCTAAAGGCGACACCATTAAGGGCGACAATGCCCTGTTTTTCACACTTTATTCACTTTTTGTACCAAATCCATCTCATTCTTCACAAATGCCCTTGTGGTAGAAATAAACCTGAAACACTTGATTAATGTAGTTAAAACACAGGGAAATGCCCAAGAATCGAGCATAAAGATAAGGAAATGAGGGCCAAAATCATACCAATTTTGGTTCGATCAACTGGGCCACGATCTATATGAATCTCTCTCCAATATCCGTTACATGGAGAGATTCATATATATCGACAAATGATGGCTGTATATGGGTGATCTTAATTCTAAGTGTCTTACTATCTGTTTATAACCTTGTGTTATCCTAAAAGATTAGTGGTGACTTCTTGGATAACAACTAGACCGGACGGAGCGATATTTCGCATTGGAGGGGCCCATGTGTGGAATGGCGAGCCGGGTCGCGGATCTAGGCACGGTATAAGTACCAGGCTCGGATATGAGTAATGGGACCAATGATTATATAGATCGAGCTGCGCCAGTGGATAGCCAGTACTAGTTCCCAGGAATACTGGTACCAGTCGTGACTGAGGCTGGTCACGACACAAACTGGACTATATCAACAAAAGGATAACTCATATAATAGTCAATAACTCATGATCCTCATTAATTCAAGTGGATTACAACTTTGGTTGGGGGACTTGTAGGTTGCTCTCTTTCTCACTCTCTCACAATGTGGGTTTCAATCAAGGAAACCAATTATTCTATAGTAGGGTGTTACGTCATTCAAGCCTCAAGCTTGAGACTAGTCGTTCTGTAGTAGCAAGATACTCTATTTCTCTTTCAAAAAGCCCACATTTAACTTTTATTGAGTTGGGGTATTTATAGAGTGTCATGGATGTGGTAGATAGGGGGATCCTCATATGTGGGAGTCCTTGACGTGATCCTCACCGCTCCTTTGCTCTGGGCCCACCATGGCACATGCCCCGGAGGGTCGTGATTACTCCAGCTATGCCCTAGAGCTGACCTGGCGGTCGAGTAGATAGGTAGGAGTGTTTGGGTTTTTACCCTAAAGCTTGTAATATGTAAATGATGATTAATTATAAATAAAAGAAGTAGTCATGTTTCATTCTATTTATATGTCTCATACATTTATATCATATGTGCTAAACATCCAAGATTGCTGGATGTAATCTCGAACTGAGTATATGAGTGTCATATACAAAAGAATTCAGTTTGAGATGTGCAATCTAAAGAGTCCGTAGATATCAAATGAAGTTGGGTACTTTATTTATGGTTAATCTACATTTACGGTCCATTCCGTAATATACGGTGGTCTTATCCTAGACTACTCATATGGTGGTATAAGAATGGAAGCACTTTATATGATGTGATCATATAGGACTAGGCCACGATCTATATGAATCTTTCTCCAATATCCATTACATGGGAAGATTCATATATATCGACAAATGATGGCTGTATATTGGTGATCTTAATCCTAAATGCCTTACTAACTCCTTCAGGTTAAATCGTGGTTTTTGATTTACCATGGGTGAGATCGGAATAGTATTCTCAATCAATATCGTTGTATCTTGGAATCACGGTTTGGCTTGTGGCTGGGAAGGTTTGTACACAATATTGGAATCTACTCATTCTTGTGAGAAGTAGAGAAGTAGTTCTCTTAAGGGTTTCTTCTGGGCTTGAACGATTATGAACGATTAAAAGTGCTCTCTTTCTTCAATAAAGGAATGAGGGATATAATTGTTCAATAGATAATCAATGGTACTTAATGGAAAAAATATAATTGGAGGGGAATAACGGACTTTATGACCCAGCTCTAATTATGAACTACTTGTGGAGGATCATACCATGTGTAATAGCTATATCGATGGACACTAAATTTAGGTTTATGTAAAAACATCTATAGTTACGAGAGTGCAGCCTCGGGTTTTTAGTGGAGTAACTCTGAAGTTAATAATCATAAATATTAATTAAAGAGTTTAATTAATTTTTTTCTAAGGATTATTAGAGCTCAAGACTGTGGGTTCATTAGGTCCCCTTGCTAGCCCGGAACGTTGATGGTAACAAAAGTCATTAATTATGTTACGAAAGTAATAAGGATTTTATTTAGGCTATTAATTAAATGATGTGATTATTTAATTAATGGATTAATAATTAATTATATTAAATAATGTGATTATTTAATTGTATTAATAATTATGAATTATTGATTGAATTAATTATTTTGTGGAGGTCAAGGGTTCGAGCCAACACCAAAGCAAAGATATAAAATTGTAAGTGCCTCACTTTTGATTGGCGTATTTCGCTGGCAAAATCACAATGGGGTTCTATATGTAAGGGTAAGCTTAGAATGGAAGAAAACCTCATTGTGTGATCAAGAGCTTCAAGAAAGGTAGCTCTCTTGACTTAACTCTATTTTGAAGAGATGTAGTTGCACACACTCACATTGGTTGCATGTTTTGTTGATTGCATCCTTGTTTGATAATTGCCATGCCATGCTAGACTCTAGGTTGCATCCACTTGTCACTTCCCACACTTGCATTTCATGTATGTTTGTCTTAAGTGTGGTGTAATTCGTTTCCGTTTGTGTGATCGGAAATGTCCACGCTTGCATGATGGTGTGCATGTCTTAGCGTGATGGTTGACCACTTGAGAATGACTCATTCTTCTCTTGGAGAAGTGTTAGATTCGGTTTGGTTATTTAGGAGTAAAGTGTCTAGTTTAAAAAGATTGGATTTCAATGTTTTAAACGTTTTTCAAAACCGACCTTTGTATGGTCTTGTGACCATAACCTTTTATCAAAAGTTTTAAATTGATTTTGTAAAATTTGGACAAACTAGACACCCATACCTTTCCAACGGTATATTATTCGTAATATTTCATGACCGTTTGGATTGGTTTTGAAATTTCCAAAGTGACCACCAAAACAGGGCATCACAGCTGTTATCCGAATCTGACCTTTGGTCACTCAAATGACCATAACTTTTTCTAAATTTATCCAAATCATGTTTTGTTAATTGGAGTAGAAAGTAGACTTCATACCTTTCCAACGATATATTATTTGAAAGGTTTCGATGTCGTTGGCATATTTTGGGGCGCTCAATCAAAACTTGAGCTGATGCACTATCTGTGCTTTACCGCGGCCTTAGACGCC
>CM059872.1:4478804-4641322 GCA_030490815.1 Acer saccharum
AATGTATTCTACACCTCTAGAAAGCAACTTCCTATCCAAGACGCTCACGTCTCTAGGAAGATTTCTTGCTTGCCTATCCAGATCCTCCCGACCCTAGACAAGACTTCCTTGCTTGATTATCCGAGTCCTCCCGACTCTAATCAAGGCTTCCTTGCTCTATCCACAAAGCTTCACTCACTTTGCTAGAGACTTCAACCTAATGCAAGGCTATGATCTAAAGTGATGCAAGTGATGCAAACACAAACAAATTAAGCTAGATGATCAATCAAGCAAAATGTACATGTTCAATGATAGTCTAGAATATGATTTCAACACACAATCACAAAATTATCTAGAAATCAAGACATGCAAATCAATAAGAACAAAGGTATAAATATTCAATTTATCACACTAAAAACCTAGTTCTTAGATCAAGAAATAGAACCTAGAAAATAATATGAGATACATCATATTCAATTTCTAGAATCAATTTCACACACAATCAAGTTTAGACATATATGTTCAAAACAAATCACAAAGCTAAAACTCAATTAAAATGATCAAACAACCCTTGCAAGTGATCTAACATACTTCTCAACAAATTTCATCAACAATAGTAAGAATCAAGAGATGATCAAAGATGAAATCGAAAAGGAAGAAGTTGAAATACAAATACTGACCACGTACTGAAAAAGCATCAGCTGAGACAAATGGTGAAGTCAGCTGCTCTGGAAATACTTGAGGTTTGTAGCTCTCTTTGAGACCAACAATTTTGGTTTTTGAATCGATTGATTTCGAGTTCGTATGAGAGAGATATGATCAAAACAAGTAAACAAAAATTGTAGAATTCTGCAGCAATTTCTCAAAGTGTTCTTCAAAATTCTACAAAGTGTGGAGGGAAGGAGATGAACTTAAAAGGAGGGAAAGGAGAGATTTTACAAGCAAATCAGAAGACGCCACATCACCACCCCATGGGGGGCACGTGGGGCCCATGGGAGCAGAGGGCTCCCTTGGCTGTGGGGCCCACGGCCTCCCACACGGGCTAGCCTTGTGGCCACCCGTGATCCCGACTTCTCTCGCGCGCTCCTTCGGTTCTTCAGCCCATATCTTGAGCATCCGACCTCCGACTTTGAATCTGTTTTTGGATTATGAACCGTGACTCCCTCACGCACGACTATGACTACTCAACTTTGAAAAATGGTTGAGAAATCATCTCGGAATCCGACGATGAAGTCAACACAACAAATAAGAACGAAAAGTAGCATAGTCAACTTGTTTGGACTCGAAACCTTATGAATGAGTAATCGAAATGACCAGAACTCAATAAGGCATTAAATAAGAACATGTTCAAGTCTTAAACACAAAATACGGAAACAAATAAACACATATTCACACAATCATGCCATATCAAGGAGATACACAAAGCATGCAATTTCACAATGTTTGTCAATACAAGATCAATGCATGAGCATGCTATGAAGTGTGTGAATGTGTTATACCAAATGTTTGAACCATGATGTGGGACACACATGTATGAATTGTGTGTGTGTGAGCTAACGCCTTGCAAGAGGATGGAAGTCAAGATTTACCTTTGACGTTTTTCACCTCTTGAAGACGACTTTTGCACTAGACGTTGCTCTTCACTCTTTAAGCTTCCTTTCTTCAAATAATGTCCTAAGCAACAATAACAATCATAGAGTGTTTTGCAATGGAATTAAGCCAATACAAATCATAACCTTACACCTTACATATAAACCCCATTGTGATTTTGCCAACGAAATACGCCAATCAAAAGTGAGGCACTTACAATCTCCCCCTTTGGCTATTTCGTGACAAAATCACCACTCACATAGCAACCTCACAAAACAAAATTGGTCAACAAAATTTTCTACATTACAATAAGCTCCTAGTCTAAGTCTTGAACATCTTCAAGTCAATTCCAAGCTTGTAGAAAAAAACCAACCTACACACAATCAACAAGAAAAATACCTTCCAAGAACAAGTGTGTGAGAGCTAATGACAAAAGAAATGCCATTTCAAAAGGAATCAAACAAGCAATGTAATGCAATGCAACTCCCCCTAAATGCAATCATCTCCCAACATGGGTTAATCACTCTCAACTCCCCCTAAATGCAATGCCTAGAAGCACAAATTCTCCCCAAACCTTACTCCCCCTTTTTGTCATGAGATAGGCAAAGGGAGTCTCCCCTAATGGGTAAGCATTAGCAAGGAGAGCTTGTAGCACGAACACATATGCAATCATAAGGCAATTTTATGCACCTCAATCAAGTAAGAGAGATTCAAGGAGTTTTATTTTATGAAAAATGTGTGACAATGATGCTTTGCATGCAAGACATGTTGCATCTAAGACCAAAACAATGGTATTTGGCAAAGCAAACAACAAAGGTTTCCAATAGAATTCAAACCAATTTCACCCTTTGTCATGGAAAAAGCAAGGATATAGAATTTTAGTATTTCAAAATAAAGAGCAACTATATCCAACTTTATAGGCAAAACAAGACATGAGCGACTTTGCACCCTATTTGATTTTTCCGGGTGAGATACCCGTATGATAGTAGCCTTGTTCTACAAATAAGAAGAAAGGATATTAAGACTTATTGATTTAAGTCTCAATATTGCTTTTGCACACATATTTGCATTTAACATTTGCAATCAAACATTTCACATTTTCATCTCATACTTTTCAACTTAAGCATGTCATTTAAAAGGAATCATCATGTCATGGAGATCAATTAAAGGTCATTCAAAAAGTACTTCCAAAGTACATCTCCTATTCCAAAAATGCATGTTTGAGCATAAATATGACATGGATTGCAAGCAAGGCAATGTAGCACACTTATTAAGAAAAATACATATAAGTATGTACAACCAATCATCTCAAGCAATTAACTAAGAGGCATAAAATGTATCAATTTGGCACAATGCATGATCATGCAACTTTGCTCTCTTTGCTTGAGCTCCCCATATGGGGTCAAGACACACCAAATCAACCCAATTGACAAATCCCAATAGACTTGCTAAGGTTCCCAAATCTAATGGTGTCTAAGGCTTTGTAAACAAATCCGCTAGTTGGTCATTTGTTCCCACATGTTCCAATGCAATGGTTTTGCTCTCAACTAGCTCTCTTATGAAATGGTGTCTATGTCAATGTGCTTTGTCCTAGAATGTTGGACGGGATTCTTAGAAATGTTAATGGCACTCATATTATCACAAAATAAAGTAAGAGTACCTTGCTCCAAGCCATAATCGGCTAGCATTTGTTTCATCCACATCAATTGAGTGCAAGCACTACCGGCGGCAATATATTCCGCCTCGGCCGTGGATAGGGAAATTGAGTTTTGCTTCTTGCAAAACCAAGAGACCAAATTGTTCCCAAGGAAGAAGCAACCGCCCGATGTACTCTTCCTATCATCACAATTTCCCCCAATCGGCATCACTAAATCCAACAAGACTTGGATTAGTGTCAAAGGAGTACCATATCCCATGATTTGAGGTACCATTCACAAACCGAATGATCCTCTTCACCGCCACAAGGTGAGACTCTTTGGGATTAGCTTGGTACCTAGCACAAACACCCACACTAAAACAAATATCGGGCCTACTTGCGGTCAAGTAAAGCAAGCTACCTATCATGCCACGATATAGACTTTGTTCCACATCCTTTCCACTAGCATCTTTGCTAAGTTTCAAGGTGGTGCTCATGGGTGTGTCACAATGTTTGGCATTCTCAAGGCCAAACTTTTTCACTAGGCTCTTAGCATACTTAGCTTGGGATATGAAGATCCCATCATGCATTTGCTTGATTTGCAAGCCTAGGAAATAATTTAGTTCACCAACCATGCTCATTTCAAACTCATGAGACATGACATCAACAAATTGTCTAACTTTGGATTGGTTGGTGGAACCAAATACAATGTCATCAACATAAATTTGAGCTATGAATAGCTCATCTTTAGTGCACTTGATGAACAAGGTCTTGTCAACACTACCTCTAGAGTAGCCATTGTCAACAATAAAGAGTGAGGCGCTCATACCAAGCCCTCGGTGCTTGTTTCAACCCATATAGAGCCTTCTTGAGGCGATAGACATGAGAGGGGTGGTGTGGATCCACAAACCCCTTGGGTTGTCAACAAACACTTCCTCATGCAATAAGCCATTGAGGAAGGCACTCTTGACATCCATTTGGTGTAACTTGAACTTGTACACACAAGAAATGGATAAGAGAAGCCTTATGGACTCAAGACGGGCAACGGGAGCAAAAGTCTCCTCAAAGTCAATACCCTCAATTTGAGAGTACCCTTGTGCAACAAGCCTTGCCTTGTTTCGCACAATGTTGCCATCCTCATCGGATTTGTTCCTAAACACCCATTTAGTGCCTATGACATTAGTGTTTCTAGGTCTAGGAACAAGAGTCCAAACCTCATTTCTCTCAAATTGGTTTAGCTCTTCTTGCATGGCAAGAACCCAAAACTCATCTTCCAAGGCTTCATCAACCTTTTTGGGTTCTATTTGAGAGGTAACAAGTGTAGCTAATTTGATTAGCTATTTGACGCCTAGTCCTAACACCCTCTCTAACCTCCAATGATATCATCCTTATCATGCTTTCTAACCCAAGGAGCGGGTTCATTAGAGTCCAAAGGAGGAACTCTATTAAGAGGCAAATCATCCTCTTCATCTTGGTTTGACTTCACACCACTTGAAGTCTCACCACTTTCCTTCAAAGGAAGGTCATCACCTCACAAACATCCTCCTCATGGTCATCATGTTTGGGCCTACAATCATCAAAGACAACATTTGATGATTCCATAACACTTTGAGTCTTTAGATTAAAAACTCTATAGGCCTTGCTATTAAGTGCATACCCAATGAAAATACCCTCATCACTCTTGGCATCAAACTTGCCAAGTTGATCCCGGTCATTTAGTATATAGCACTTACTCCCAAAGATGTGGAAGTAGCTCACATTGGGTTTTCTACCCTTCCATAACTCATAGGATGTTTGTTTAGTCCCGGGCCTAAGGAAACTCTATTCCCTATGTAGCAAGCCGTATTGATGGCTTCGGCCCAAAGATTTCTAGGGACTTTGTTGCTAAGCAACATCACACGGGCCATCTCTTGGAGGACTCTATTCTTCCTCTCAACAACACCATTTTGTTGAGGAGTCCTAGGGGCCGAAAATTCATGGGAAATGCCTAAGCTATTGCAAAATTTTCAAACTTAGCATTTTCAAATTCTTTCCCATGATCACTTCTAATTTTCTTAATGCTTTTAATGTGAGAGTTTTCTCATTTTGAATTTTGACACAAAGCATTTTAAATTTCTCAAAGGCTTCGGACTTTTCTCTAAGGAAGTAAGTCCATGTAAACCTAGAGAAGTCATCAACAACAACAAGAATGTACCTTCTACCACCTAAACTTTCGGTTTGAATGGGACCCATAAGGTCCATATGGATGAGCTCCAATGGCTCTTTGGAGAGGTATTTGCCTTTCTTGTGCACACTTTTAGTTTGCTTTCCTTGTTGACAAGGTCCACAAACTCCCTCAACCTTTTTCCCAAACTTGGGAAGGCCCCTAACAACATTCAACCTATCAAGGACTTTCAAGTCCCTATAGTTCATATGGCATGGCCAAGTCTTTGGTGCCACACCTCAATTTGCTCACTAGTAGACAAGTTACAAGAGATGAGATTAGACTCAAGACAATAACAATTGTCACTTGATCTCTTGCCTTTCAACAAAACTTGCCCATTTTCCTTAAGAATAGAGCAATCAACTTTTCCAAACATAACCGAAAGCCCTTCATCACTTAAGTGTGATATACTAATGAGATTGGCTTGCAAGCCATCAACATAGAGAGCATTGGGCAAGGAGGGTAAACCGGGAATAGATATATTACCTTTCCCTATGACTTTTTTCTTAGATCCATCACCAAAGGTGACATACCCACCATCCTCCATCACAAGAGTTCAAAGAAACTCTTGTTTCCGGTCATGTGCCTAGAACACCCACTATCAAGGTACCAAGTGTTAGAGGCATTTGCTTTTAGGCAACTTGGGCCACATAGCAATAATAGTCATCATGTCTACTCATCCTAGGTGAAACATGGTCATTCTAGGAGCCATTGGTCCATTAGCTCTAAAATTCCTAGGTGCATGCATTGTGGCTCTTCTAAGCATATTTTTCTCAATCATACTTTCTCTTCTACACAATTTAATATACTTAAGGCAATTAGGCCTAATATGGCCTTCAATTCCACAAAAATGGCAAGTAGGAGTAAAGTAGGAATTCATACCATAGCCTTGAGCAAACATTTGTGGCCTCCTTCTATTTTGAGTTGCTATTGGATGTTGAGGCAACTCTCTCCTTTGTGGTTGAGCCAAGTTGGCATGTCTTCTAGGTTGAGCATGAAAGACCCCATGTTGAGCTTGTGGGATCCTTTGTTGTGGAGGTCTTGGTTGTGGAGCTCTAGGTTGAGGAGGTCTTGGTTGTGGAGCTCTAGCTTGTGGTGGAGCTCTTGTTGGAATCCTTGCTTGTGCTTGCTTGGAGGATTCACCAACTTCAACCCACTTGGTTGATTGTTGAGGGGTTTGAGCATTATCAACCTCCTTGCTCTTGACAAAAGTTGTCTTCTTCAAGGATGTGGCTTCCATTTCTTCCACATATCCTAACCCCTTCTTGTCACTAGGACTCTTCCCACAAGATAGCATCTTGTCAAGCTTCTCGGTTCCGGAAGTCATCTTAGCAATCAACTCTTTTGCTTCCATGAGCTCTTTCCTCAAGCTTTGTTCACTTTTCTTGACCAAGACTAACTCCATCTTCAACCCTTCTTCTATCTCTTTTGCCTTACTCATTTCCTTGCTCAAATGAGTCACTTTGGATGTCAACTCAAGCTTCTCCCCTTTCAACTTTTGTATCTCCTTTTTCTTCTTCAATCTTGAGTTCTCAAGAATCTCATGAAGTCCATCATAGTCTTCGAAAATAATCTTTATCCAACTCAAATTTGACGTTGAGGAGTTACTCCCACCATTTGAGTCATTTTCATCTACTTCTTCTTGCTTTGTCCTCTTCCTCTTCTTTATCACTCATACTTCATTGCTATTGTGAGAGGATGAGAAAGCAATGAGTTGGCAACTTGGTCTTCCTCATCATCCGAGACTTGTCTTCATCTTCTAGGTCATCACTATCACTCCAAGTAACCGCCATGGCTCTTCCTTTCTTTCTTCAAATTAGCACACTCCGGAGCAATGTGTCCAAAACCACTACACTCATAGCATTGGACACCCTTCTTGTGGTCTTTCTCTTGAGCTTGCTCCACTTTCTTGAAGGAGCCTTCTTCTTTACAAACTTTCCCTTGGAGCCAAACCCTCTCTTCTCAAATCTCATAAATTGCTTGAACTTCTTTGCCATCAAAGCAATTTCTTCATCCGAGTCTTCTTCATCCTTCTCAACCTTGACACTTTCAAGGCAAGACTCTTTTGCTTCTTTGGAGGTGTAGTTGTAGGACCTTTCCTAGATTCATAGGCCAAGAGCCTTCCAATAACTTCACTTGGCTTCATTCTTGAGTAGTCACTATTTTCCTCCAATGCCGTCACTTTGGATTCAAACCTCTCGGGAAGTGACCTCATGATCTTTTGCTTGATTCTTCTATCCGAGTAGGGATCACCAAGTTGGTGACTTTGGTTCACTATATCCATGAGCTTCACTTGGAAGTCATTAAGCACTCATCATCCTCCATCCTTCTGGTCTCAAATTGTGTTTGGAGAACTTGGAGCTTGGAATCCTTAGCCACATCGGTTCCTTCATGAGCCGTCTCTAATATGTCCCAAGCTTCCTTTGCTATCCTTGTAGTTTGAATGAGCTTGTATTGGTTGTCATCCATGGCACATAGGATTGCATGCATGGCTTTGTTGTTCCATTTTGAAGCCTCAAATTCTTGTGGAGTCCATTGTGCCTTCGGCTTGAGGACTTCCTCTCCACCTCCCGTAGGAGTCATCATAGGTGGAGTGTATCCATCTTCAATCGCCATCCATGCCCGGTCATGAATTTGACTCACATAAGCTTCTATTTTACCCTTCCATGAGGCGTAATTGACCCCGTGAGCAAGGGGGTCTTGTGCTAGAGGCACCCTCACCTCCCATTCCATTTCCACTCATTGTGTTTGGGCTTGAATGAAATGAATGCACACAAACAAGCTAAGCACACACAACAATGCAAACAAATGCAAGAGACTCTAACAAGAGCAAGGGATCTCCTAATTATGTTAAGGAACCCGCTCTGATACCAATTGAAAATAAATATAAACGTGTCCTAAAGTAATCTAGAGGGGGGTGAATAGATTTTAAACATTTTTACCCATTTTTCGAGATTAGTCCAAATTACGAAAAAGCCCCAATCTTGTCAATATATAGAGATAAGTATACAAGTGCGGAAATTAACGGACACAAATATTTACGTGGAAACCCACACGGGGAAAAAACCACGGGCTGTTATGTGCGCCACACAAGAACCTCGAATCCACTATTTGCAAATACGATTACAAATTAGGTTGACCACATCACACCTAAATTTACTAATCCGTCTTTGCTACTCGTGGGCCTTTAATAGTGACTCTAGTCCCTTGCTTGCAAACTACCTAAGAGGTAATACAAGACTTGTCTCTAAAGTGAAGAGATAGCACAACCTAAGTGAATATGTGAAATACTCAAGTTGCTAAAAATGCAAGGTTAAACATTTAAGCTTATCTAGGCATGGATGAACATGTTAGACATTCCTAGATATCATATTACTAGATGACATGCATAAAACAACACTAAATAAGCAACCAAAATCCTATATGCATTATCTATCACAAAACAACTCACAAACCACAATAAACAATCTTGAAGCTAAGTCAAGTCATAAAGATGCAATCTTGAATCAATTCAAGTGATAAAAAGCTATCTTGTAAAGCAAGAACATATAGATATGAGAATGATGTTCTAGATACAAGTCATGTGAGCAAAACTAAAAACCCTAAATGAAATCAACCTAGAATCATGCTAGATGATGAATGAAGATGCAAGATGAAGGGTTTTGTGATTTTGAAGCTTAAAGATGAAGTCTTGATACCTTGAAGTGGAAGATGCTCAAGAAGCTCTCAAATGTGTAATTTTTGGTCTAAAAAACGAGCCAAGACTATCAAGACATATATAAATGGGATCTAAGTGAAGTGACATCGTTTTGAAAAAATGACCTGGAATTGCCTAGGGCGCTGTATAGGTCGCTGTACGTAGAGCGACCTGAATAGCGCCATCAGAAGAAGATGAAACGTCTTCAGCATGGGTGCTGTTCAGAACAGCGCTTTTGAACAGCGCCTGAACAGCGCCAATATTCTGATCTGCTGCTCAAGGAAGGGCGCTGTACGTACAGCACTTTCGTACAGCGCCTACACAAAAAATGCATCAGGTCTGATGCAAAATTGACCCATTCTCATCAGTTTGAAGCGGGCGCTGTTCGTACAGCGCCTTGTAGAGCGCTTTGAACACGCCCTTTGCAACAAATGTACTCCTAGGACTAATGCATGGCAAGGCTTTGGGAATACAAAATGCAATCATCAAAACATGCAAATAATGTGAGTGTGTGCAACTACATCTCTTCAAAATAGAGTAAGTCAAGAAATCTACCTTCCTTGAAGCTCTTAATCACACAATGAGGTTTTCTTCCTTCTAAGCTACCCTTACATATAGAACCCCATTGTGATTTTGCCAACGAAATATGCCAATCAAAAGTGAGGCACTTACAGAAGCAAAATGGTTGATTACTAAGATGACTTCCGGAACCGAGAAGCTTGACAAGATGCTATCTTGTGGGAAGAGTCCTAGTGACAAGAAAGGGTTAGGATATATGGAAGAAATGGAAGCCACATCCTTGAAGAAGACAACATTTGTCAAGAGCAAAAATGTTGAAAATGTTAGGACCCCGTTTTACCAATCACGCAGCGGAAGGTTTTAAAAAAATAATTTCATAAAGAAATACTATGATTGATAAAACCTAGGATCTATTTTTCGGAACAATAAAACAAAAGAATCGAAATCAAAACATATAATAAAAGGGAAGAAACAATTTTCTTCATACCTACGTAGGAGGCTCCTTCACTTTAATACGAGCTGCTCCTGATTTGTACCATTTGATCTTCCTCGCTATCTCCCGGAACTGGTAACAGCGTGTGGGCACGTCACGGTATTCAGGAACCTGTATGGAAGAAGAAGAAAAGAAGAACACACAAAAACAACTCTTGTTGTTTGTATGTCTTAGGTTAGGCCACACAAAAAGGAAAGCTTTAAAAAAATATTTTTTTTTCTTCTTTTGATTCCTTGGCCGCCGCACCCTTGTTTCTCTTCTCTTTTGTGTTAGTGTTTGTTTTCTTCTTTGTCAGGTATATCTTATACCTAAAAATATATATCATATATATTATTTAAGAAATCAATGATATCTTTTAATTTAAAAACAAAATCTTTATTTTATTTTATTTTATTAATAGATATCATCCAATTTGAATTTAAACTATTTAAATTCAAAATTGATATTTAATGAATTAAAAATATAGATAATCATATTATCCCATTTTTCAAATATAATATCAACTAACACCCTCCATCAATAATTAATTACATAATTAAATAATCTTATTATTTAATCGTCATAACCATTAAAATCATTAATTAAATAATCTCATTATTCAATTAGTTACCGAATATATGTGTCACCTTCGTAACACGATTAATTGGACAATCTAATTAATTAACCATGACCCTTGTTACCTAAATTGATCGGGCTAGCAAGGGGACCTAATGGACCTACAGTATTTTGAGCTCCAATAATCCTTAGAAATAATTAATTAAACTCTTTAATTATTATTTCATGATTATTAGCTTCGGTGTTATTCCACTAAAAACCTGAAGCTGCACTCTCTCAACTGTAGACGTTTTTACACAAACCAATAACTTTCGATGTCCATCGATATAGCTATTACATATGGTATAATCCTCCACAAGTAGTTCATAATTAGAGCTGGGTCATAATGTCCGTTATACCCCTCTAATTATATCTTTCCTTTAAGTACCATTGATTCTCTAATGAACAATAAATCCTACATTCCTTACGGAATTAGGAGAGTGCTCATATTGTTCAAGCCCCGAATCAACTCTTAAGGGAACTACCATCTACTTCTCGCAAGAAGGAGTGGATTCCACTATTGTGTACAAACTTTCCCAGCCACATGCCAAACCGCGATCCCAACATACAGAGCATATTGATCAGGAATGCAACTCTGACCTCACCCATGGTATATCAAAGACCACGATCTAACTTGAAGGAGTCGATAAAACACTCAGGATTAAGATCACCCACATATAGCCATCATTAGTTATATATGAATCTCATCGTTAAACGGATCTTAGTGAAGATTCATATAGATCATGGCCCAGTCCTATATGATCATCATACAAGGTGCCTCCATTCTCATATCTCCATATGAATGATCCAGGATAGGATCACCGTACACTACGAAATAAACTGTAGCTGTAGATTAACCACAAATAAAGTACCCAGCTTTATTTACTATCTACGGACTCTTTAGATTGCTCGTTTCAAACTGCATCCATCTGTATATGACATCATATACTTAGTTTGAAATTACATCTGGCAATCTTGGATGTTAAGTGCACATGTTATATTTAAATGTATGAGACAATTTGAATGAATAAACTACTTCTTTTATTTATGTTCAATTCACATTTACAAATTACAAGCTTTAGGGCAAAAACCCCAACAATCTCCCACTTGCATTAAAGCGTGTGAGACATGTTTTGTAAACCTAGACCCTCTAGGTGACCTTCAAACACTTTAGCCATTAGGTCTTCGTAAATGGATCAGCCATCCGTACATCCTAACGGGATCAAATCCCGTCATGAACACACTAGCATATAGATTCTCGTTCTCCGAAGATACTTGAGAATAGTTTTGACAGCAACCCAATGATCCAATCTGGGTTGGACTGGTATCTGTTGGCTACTCCCACTGCGAAGCAGATGTCCGGTCTCGTGCATAACATAGCATACATGAGACTACCTACTGCTGACACATAGGGAACACGTCTCATATCCTCAACTTCTTGAGGTGTCTTAGGACACTGTTCCTTAGACAAGTGAACTCCATGTCTAGATGGTAAATTACCTTTCTTAGAGTTCTGCATCCAAAATCGCACAAGAATCTTGTCGATATACGATGTTCGAGACAGTGCTATGAGTTTGTTCTTACAATCCCTTATAAGTTGGATCCCTAGAATATAACTCGCCTCTCCCAAATCTTTCATTTGGAATTGGCTAGCCAGCCAGCACTTTACTTCAGATAATACCCCTACATCATTCTCAATGAGTAGGATATCATCTACGTAAAGAACTAAGAAAACTACCTTCTTGTCAATGATGCGCTTGTAGACACAAGGCTTATCAACGTTTTGCTCGAAGCCATAGGTTTTGATCACATCATCAAACCTTATGTTCCAAGATCTAGATGCTTGCTTAAGTCCATAAATAGATCTTTGCAACTCGTAAACTTTTTGCTCTTGATCTGGAGACACGAATCCCTCTGGTTGCATCATGTAGATGCACTCTTCAAGATTGCCATTCAAGAATGCAGTCTTGACGTCCATTTGCCAAATTTCGAAATCAAAATAGGCAGTGGATAAGAGAATCTAATAGACTTAAACATAGCTATTGGCGAGAAGGTCTCTTCATAATCGACCCCTCTTTCTGGGTATAACCCTTGGCCACTAGCCTTGCCTTGAAGGTCTCTACCTTCCCGTCTACTCCTCTCTTTCTCTTGTAGATCCACTTACACCCTATGGGTTTTACCCCATCGGTAAGTCTACAAGTTCCCAGACTGAGTTAGAGTACATGGACTCTATCTCGAGATTCATGGCTTTAAGCCATTCCTCTTTATCAGGATCTTCCATTGCATTCTTAAATGTTAATGGATCATCCACACTATCAGTAGAGACAACATCCTGTCCCTCACTTACACCCAAATAGCATTCAGGCTGTCTCACAACCCTAACACCACGCCTAGGTGGTAGTGTATCCTGAATATGAATCATCTGACTCTCAGATGTTAATGGATCAACAACTCTTGTTGACTGAATACTGGTCTCACCAGGCTCTAACTCATTCAATACAATTTTAGAACGAGGTTTATGGTCACTAATATAGTTATCCTCAAGAAACGTTGCATTTGTCGATACAAATACTTTGTTATCTTCGGGACTATAGAAATATCCACCTCTGATCTCCTTGGAGTATCCTACAAACAAGCAGACCACAGACTTGGGATCTAACTTTCCAGTTCTGTTCTTCAGCACGTGTGCTGGACACCCCCATACGTGGAAATGTCGTAAACTAACTTTACGACCATTCCACAACTCTAAGGGGTCTTAGGAACAGATTTGGATGGCACTACATTCAAAATGTATGTCGCTGTTTGTAACGCATATCCCCAAAATGAATTTGGTAATGATGAGAAACTAATCATAGATCTCACCATTTCCATTAGGGTTCTATTTCTCCTCTTCGCAACACCATTATGTTATGGTGTTCCAGAGCTATGAGTTGGGATACTATCCCACACTCAACCATAAAGTCTTCAAACTCTTGGTCAAGGTACTCAGCTCCACGATCAGATCGTAGAGACTTGATAGTCTTTCCTAATTGGTTCTCAACTTTAGCTCGGAATTCTTTGAACTTTTCAAAAGTTTTCGACTTCCGTTGCATTAGGTAGACATATCCGTATCTCGAGTAGTCATCTATAAAGGTGACATAATACCATAACCACCCCTTGCTTTAACATTCATCGGTCCACAGACGTCTGAATGTATAAGCTCAAGTGGTTATTTAGCTCTAAGCCCTTTTCCAGTAAAAGGTCTCTTGGTCATTTTACCTTCTAAATAGGATTCGCAGACAGGTAAGGTGCCAACCTTTAACTCACTTAAAGATCCGCTTTTAACTAGTCTGTTTATCCGGTCAAGGTTAATATGACCAAGCCTTAGATGCCAGAGATACGTTTCGTTTTCTTGGAGAAATCTTATGTCGTTTAGTTTTTGGTTTTTCAACCTTAAACGTTTCAGTGTTGAGCAGTGTTGTATGTATTAACGGTCTTAACACATACAAATTGTTTTCATTAATTCCTGAACAAATATTTAGACCATTCTTTGCAATAATAACTGATTTATATAAAAAAAAAAAAAAAAAAAAAGAATATAATTGTTCTAACAACTTAGAAACGGAAATTAAATTCCGTGTAAATCCAGGAATGAAAAATACATTGTCCACAATATAAAATGATTATTACAAAAATGCAATCTAATTACGCCCACTGCTTGTGCCAACACGACATCCCCTGACCCCACACGCATAGAAGGCTCCCTCCTCAAGCTGTGTCCAAGAATCAGTCCATTGCAAAGAAGAACAAACATGGTTAGTGGCCCTCAAATCAACTATCCAAGGTGAAGAATCATCTTCCACTAAACACGACTCAAGAACAAGTAAATCATATTTACCTTTTGTTTTCTTCTTCTTGGCTACCTCCTCTAGATACTGAGGACAATTCCTCTTCCAGTGCCCGATCTTGTCGCAATGGAAACATTTTCCCTTGCTCTTGTCGATGGAGGCGCCTTTCTTTTTGCTCTGGGCTTTCTTGGGTTTGGGCTTACCCTTCGCCTTCCCAGCAGACATCTTCCTCTTCTTATTATTGGAGGAAGATGGTTCGGCAATATTTGCCTCACTGGTCTTGCTTGCTTTGCTGTCCTTAGTCAATGACTCAAAGGTAGAGAGCTCATTGAGCAACTGTGTGAGACTGAACCCTTCTCGTCGATAATATCGCCCCCTTTGTCGCCGTGAAACCCACCGTGAAAATGCCCTGTAAATTATCGCGGTTTGCATGTCGATGTCGCCACAGCGATAGGAGGTGGTTTTTGGCACCTGATTGTGTCGCCCCTAGTGTCGCTGTGAAACTCACTGTGAAACACAACTGACCAACTCTGATTGGCCAGGAAAATTACATAATGCACCCTTAAGGGGTCAAAATGGCAACTTGCCAAGTCATGGGTGTTTTGGTAATTGACCACTGAGACCTAATTTGAAATCTCTATAAATTCATCACTGTTTTCATTTGAAAATCATCCTTTCTTCAACCTAGGACACCATCAATCATCTCTCAACATCCTCCATTTCATTACTTGGACTAATCTCCTCCATCCCAAACTCAACTCTTAATCTAGATTACTTTCCCCAATCATTCCTTTCTTCTCATCTTCTCCACATATCTCCTTAGTCACTTCCCATTTGACTCCACCTATCTAGACACATCCTCATCATCCACTCTTTGCACAAGGAGCATCAAAGGCAAGGAAATGATCAAGCTCTAAAAGGAGGCCCAAGGGTGATTTCTTAATCTTTTACTTGCCTTCCCTTTGATTGTAATATGTGTAACTAAACCCCCCTTTCTAGGGGATTGATGTGAGAACATTTGGATTGGGTTTTGCTTAAGCTTTAATATGTATTGAATCTCTATTGTGTTCTACTCATTTTATAACTAGATTCTATATTATATAATTGACATGTATACCCACTAGTTGATTATACTCTTATTTAGGATAGATTGTGGGAGGGTATATCAACCGCGATAATCTAAACCTTTAATTGTAATAAACCGATCCCACATTGACCCCCTCTCCTTAATCGGTTAGTCAACAAACTTGTCTTCCTCACCCATTTGCAAAACCTCAAATTAGGAAGTGAGCAATTGAAGACGAGACTTCTTCACCGCTTTAGTCCCCTCATTGGTGACTTGGAGAGCCTCCATGCCTCCTTAGCGGTTTCTAGATTTTGAATGTAGGAGAATTGCCTACTATCAACACCTCCAAAAATAGCATTCACCGCCCGATGATGCCATTTTGCTAACTTAAACTCATTAGTAGACCACTCACTCCTAGGCTTGGAAACGGTCACTCCATCCTCAATCTTGTTAGGAGCATGGTAACCTTCTTCAACGGTCATCCAAGCTCTCTCATCAATAGATCGGATGTAAGCCTTCATCCTCAATTTCCAAAACCCGTAGTTGTGACCCTTGAGAAAGAGGCCTAGAATTCGAAGCCCCTTCGGTCATCACATCATCTTGGAAAACCATTCTAGCAAATACCTAAGCAATCCACTCGTAAGTGTAAACCGATCTCGTCGAGTGCTGTCTGATGACCGCTCTGATACCAATTGAATGTACACAACGAAGTTAAATTGCTTAAAGCATACCTAGAGGGGGGGGTGAATAGGTTTTTACACCTTTTTTCAAACCCTTGAACAAACATTCGTTTGTCCCTCAAGGTAGCCTTACACACAACACAATAAGCCAAGGAAGACATACATAGACAATACAATGTTACAATCATAAGAGAAATGTCTAAGTATATCAACAAGTCATGTGAGGTAAAATAGCAAATAAACATAACAACAAAATAAGCTTGTATTTCATAAGATGTTCAATGTGTTACAAGAGTGATCAAAATGTCACTATACAAAAATTACAAAATATAAAAGAATCAAAGATACAAATTGATCTATAGAATGAATATACTAATCACACTATACAAAGACTTGCTTCACAATATATCACATGTGGATATTATGAATCAAGACAATAAAATATACAATTAAAATATAAGAGAAAGAGATAGAAAGAATTAACACAAGGGATTTTTTAACGTGGTACAACCTCCAAGGAGGAAACATCCACGGGTTAACTACAACCATTGGGTACTATATTATTGGAAAGTAAACATAGAACATTCACAAAGTGACCAATCTTTAGCTCACCCAACCTAGTGAAGTCTAAGCCTACCCAACCCTATTGGAAAGTATGAAATCCCTCAATGATGCGGAACTACCATATATTGGACAACACACTCAACCAACATCGATGGTAGATTAGAAATTCCTCAAGAGTGCATACACCTCCCGTGTACCCCGCTCTATCGGACTCTATGTCTAACCATACGCCTAGGCCTACCAATACAATAGCCAACTCCCTATCTAAGGCACTCTTGCCTCTAGGGAGCCTCCCATGCATGACTATCCGAGTCCTCCCGACTCTAGCCATGACTCCTTGCTTACCTATCCGAGTCATCCCGACTCTAGGCAAGACTTCTTGCTTGGCTATCCGAGTCATCCCGACTCTAACCAAGACTTCATGCCTTTTACAAGGACTTCCTAGTGTGATCATGTGAATGCAAATGATGCAAACATTCAATACAACATAAAACATGTGATCAATACATTCTATGGCACAAATAGACCTAAACATGTGATATCACAATTAATCAAGTCTAGATGCAAAAATACATGAATAGAAACCTAAGCATGTGAAACACCTAACACATATACTCAAAGTCTCATTCACACACTAACACTTGAATCACAAAATGTTCATTAAGTACAAATTCAAGATGCTATCAATAGACAATTAAAAGCTAGATATATGAGATTAAAATCAATCAATATACTAGACAAAAATATAGAGCAAGGTTTTGAGATTTACATCAATCAAAACCTATATTCTCTAAATCACATACAAATACACAAATCCTAGATTTCAATAATCAAACCAAATCAAATCTCAAAGTCATTTTAACACAAAATTAATTCAATTAAGTATCAAACAACCTAAGATGCCATTATAATCACAATACAACTCCCAAACAAATGTAAAACCTAGAATCATAAAATCTAGTCAACATAAGTCCACAAATTGAGTTCAATTAGAATGATAATCAAGCTACCTTTCCAAATAGCTTTTACAAAACAATAACATAGATATAGAAGAAGAAACCCCAAGCAAATGGAAGGTCAAATAACAAGAAATCCTAAAGATGAGACTCAAACCTCGGATTCTGCAGCTGGTGCGAAATTCAGTGTCCAACCACTTGAAATCACGATCAAACAGCCACCAAACCACTTGGAGATGTTAGAGGACTCAAATACGAACACTCTCCAACTTGAATCACTCAAATCCGACTCCGGATGAGGAAGATATGGTGTTTTGAAGTTTGGAAAAATTGGAGAGAACTCTATGCGGGAAAACTGAAATTTTCTTCTTGGAAATTCAAAATGGAGAGAGAGAGAAATAGGAGAGAGAGAGGATTCCGGCCAACCAGGTGGTGCCACGTCACCCCCTGGCCGTGGGGGGCGTGGCCCACACGGGAGCAGAGGCTGCTCCAGGCCGTGGGGCCCACGGCCTCAACCACGGCCAACCCTTATGGCCCACGCCTCAACCACGGCCAGCCTTGTGGCCCACGGCCTGGCTGTCCTCTCGTGCGCTCCCTCGGTTCGTCGGCCCGTATCTCAGGCATCCGAGCTCCGAATTCGAATCCGTTTTCGGATTATGAACTGTGACTCTCTCACGCACGACGACGACTATACAACTTTGAAAAACGGTTGAGAGATCATCTCGGAAATCATCGATGAAGTCAACACAACGTAAGAGAACGTAAAGTGGCATAGTCAACACGTTTGGACTCGAAACCTCATGAATGAGTAACCGAAACGACCGGAACTCAATAAGGCATTGAATAAGAACATGTTCAAGTCCTAAACACAAAATACGAAACATACAAACACAAATACACACACATATGCTAGTTTCCGGACATAGTCCTAGAAAATGCAAAACACAAAGTTTTAACTAAATGTGAATGCATGAGCATATTTTGCCAAGTGTGTGAAAGTGAAATGTAAATGAAATAAAATCATGAAGGGACACACAAGAATAATATGTGTGAGTGTGTGCCTAGCCTTGTAAGAGATAAGAGGTCTTTGAATACCTTTGTAGACCGATAATGTCCGAAACTCTTAAAAGCCGGCAACTTGAACGAATAATGGTTGAGACGTCCTTCGTCTTCGAAATTCTTCAATTACTAACCACTAAACATTACAAGTTAAACACGTTTTGATATGGAATTAATGCCAACACTAATTATCAACCTAACAGTGTGACATGTAGTGCCAGGAACGCATGATATTGACTGTAGATCAATATTGTATTTTTGGATCATAGTGAACAATGGACTACACGTGCGCCAAAAGCTCATCAAAGGTCATATTCTTTTACATGTATATTCCCTGATTATCTGAGCCAACAAACCTCTGGCTTCTGTCTGGTAATTGCTCCCATTGACTGTTATAGGATGTAACTATTCTAACCTGATCCATTTTCATGTACACAAAAATATTAACAATATGAAGTTGGTATAATAAGACATAAAAGTGAGGATTATACAATAAAAATGAATAAAATCTTAAAGTTAATAAGTGCCTAGAAATAGTTAATAAGTCTCAGCATAAAGTTCATAAGTCTCAAAGCAGAAAACTAAAGTCTCAGAAAAACCCGGAGGACAACAACGCCCGAGACTTTTGAAAACAATTACTAGACTTTGGAAAACAATGTTGAGACTTTTATGCTATATGTCAGAGACTTTTGTAACACTCTCCGAGACTTTTGTAATACTATCCAAGACTTTGCAAAACAATTTCCGAGACTTTTGAAAACAATGTCCAAGACTTTTATGCTATATGTCTGAGACCTTTGTAACACTCACCGAGACTTTTATAACATTTTCTGACACTTTGGGAAAACTATCCGAGACTTCCATCTGAAACTTTGGAACCACCATTCACAAAGTTGTTATCTCAGACCATTGAATGAATTTTGTTATATATTCACAAGCCACAAGATGAGTGAATTCAGAGAAGGGGTAACAATTATACCTTCTCTAAGTTCACTCACCATATCGGTTAGTGATAACAAAATTCACACAATGAGAGGCACAATGGAAACATATATAGGCAACCAAAGAAGATTAAAGTCTCAGAAAATTATAGTTGACTCCAAAGTCTCGGAACATCTTAAACCAAAGTCTCGGACATACAAATGAAAAGTCTCGGACATATTAACAAAAGTCTCGGAACATGGTTAATAGGTCTTGGACACTATATTAAAAAGTGACTTTTATACATTTTCCGAGACTTTATATTCACAAAGTTGTTATCTCAGACCTATGAATGAATTTTGTTATACATTCATAAGCCGACAAGATGAATGAACTTAGAGAAGGTATAATAATTATACCTTCTCTAAGTTCACTCACCATATTGGTTAGTGAATAACAAAATTCACACGATAAGAGGCAGAGACACAGTGGAACAGATATAGGCAACCAAAGAAAGTAAAAGTCTCGGAAAATTATAGCTGATTCCAAAGTCTTGGAGCCTTTTGAAAAGTCTCGGAACATATTAAACCAAAGACTCCGAGACTTTTCAATTCATTTCCCAAATCTGGTTTAACGTGAAGAAGATGAAGTCGAAACATATTAAACACAAGAAATGGGATTACGTAGCGTGATTGAAGACAAAAATAGGAGAACAAGACCATGAGTTATAGAAGGAGAAGGAGATGAATAGCGACCTATAATTGGAGAAGGAGATCACCAACGACCACAAATTGAAGAAGAATGAACTTGGATCTTAGTTTACAGTGACGAAGATGAACTTGGATCTCAATTTATAGAGAATTTAAAGTAATTGAGAGTAGATTTCAGACAACATAAATATAGGAGAAAGTTAAAGTCTGAGATATAATAAAAAATACTAAAAGTAAGGGTATTTTTGGAAGTCACTTACTTTGGTGCCTTTAAAACATAAGTTATTAAAGTGGTGATAGTCTTGAAAGACCAGCTCAAAAAAGTGATAAAACCCCCTATTTCCTTCCGAAAATCTCAGGGCCAGCCCACGTAAGTTTTCAAATTTTTACTTCCTTAAATGAAAAATGAATTTTCGTTTTGTTCTTTTTAAAAAAAAAAAAAAAAAAAAAAACAAATTCGACTTGACAAGACCCAATCCTACAGACTGGACTTAACAGCTTGGCAAGCACCCTATGACCCGGCCGCTAATCTTCATTACACTTTTATACAGTTATGGTTGTAGACTGCCAAGTTAGAGTTAGCTAATTCATAGAGCAAGAATTAGTCAACAATTGGGTGTCCATGAAGCAAGTAATTGGCCGACATACACAAACAGCCAAAAATACTAATTAATTAATTAGTTTCCAATTATTCTCTTTATCAAAGAGTATTAATTATTAAAAACTTATTTCAAAAAATAAAAATCTCAATTGAATTTATATTTGGGTTTAAGTCACATGATAAGTCGAATATTGAATTTTCACGTAAAAAATAAGTGAATTTAAGCTTATTATTAGAAGTACTAGGGTTCAAATCTATGATTGAATTCATTTTTTTTATCTATATCTTTCTTAATTTATATTTGAATTTAGGTTACATAATAAGTCGTTCGATCTTGCACGTAAAAGTAAGGGTGTGTGGCAGATCGATCCATTGAATTTGCTATGATCCAAGATCCGATCTAATTGAATCGAAAAAATTATAATCCGATCAGATTCAATCTTAGAACGGAATCCGATCAGATCAAATCCAATTACAATTAGATTCTATCTAATCCAATCCTATTGCAAAATATTTAAATCCGATCCAATCTAACCCAAATGATCGAATTCCTATGAAACACTTCTTAATATATAACGTTAAAATATTCCTAAAATTAACAAAATCAAATTATTAATTCATACACGGAACTTCAAATAAAATTAATAAACTTATAAATAACCTAAACACAATACATAATGTACACTTTAAAGCTCAAATAGTCTAAAAAATTATAAACATTAAACATAAGTTCCAAATACAAACATAAATAAAATCATTAAAGAGATTGAAATAAAAATATAACCATTTGTCATAATAAAATACAATAGCAACCAAAATTTGTTCAATGTTCATCTATATAAGACAAAACAAATTGACCCAATATAAATTAAGCCTTATATTTTGACGGATTGATGGAATTTTATATAGAAATCCAAGATCAAATCCAATGAATTTCAAATTTATATGATTCAATCTAATTTAGTTATGTCCTCAAATCCAATCTAATTCAATCCAACGGATTGGATCGGATTCTACTCGCCCCTACATAAAGGAGTGTCTCTAATTATCTAAGCTTGCACCTAGTGCAGTTGTAACCTAACAATAATCATTAGCCAAGTCAATATTCTCTATTAGGTAAGATAAATCAACAATGAGAGAAGGCAAAGCCAAAATGGAAATTGATTAAATATCTTTTGTACAGATTAAATTTCCACCTCATCTTATTCCTTTTGTGACCTATTCATTGCCTTTGAAAGTGTCAAAAACTTCAAACCTTAATTTATTTTTATTTGGTTTTATATAAAAATAGACAAAAAAATCCTTTGTGCATTTCAAAGCAATAGCTAGGTTCTCTATTACTATATATAAACATAGACTTATATCTTCCCTTTTGACCCGTTAATTCTCATATGCCCAAAATATTGTTCTTCTTTATCAATTCTTCTCTCTCACTCACAATTTTGTTTCTGACCAAATTTGAAAACTTTTTCAGCCGATTTTGTTGCAAGATTCACACTTTATTTTATCTTGTATAAGAAATCATTCATTTCCCATGAATAATAAAAGTACTAACAAGCACAAAAGCATGATAGATTTGCATGAATTTCTATGGGGTTTCTCTATTGTTTCTCTTGTTGTAGTATATCTCTTCAAAGGCCTCAATAAGGCCATTTCCATGGCTTCTCTCAGCCTCAACTCTCCTCTCTCTCCTTCTTCTCCACAGCCTCTTTCATGGGTTGGTCAGTTTTTGCATCATGATCATAAAGAGAAAAAGATCCTGCAAGAAAATATTGAAAACACAAAAACAAATAATCAGAAGCCTGTTATTTCGTTGAGTAGTACTGAAGAAGGGTCTAATAATAATATTATTACAAAGGCTTCTGGTTCTGGTGGTGTTAATAAGGGATCTATAAAGCTGAGAAAAAGGCCTGCAAGGCTTGTTTTGCCTGATATTTGTGCTGCAAGCTTGGAGCTTGGTGATGAGATCGGAAAAAATATTAAGTTGGAGAAGAAGGAATTTGAGATTCAAGGAAAAGATTTTGTTTTGGCTTGTAAGAGAGGAAGCAGACAAGTCATGGAAGATGGATATGGATTCATGGTTGACGTTCTTGGAGACCCTAAACAGGTAACCTACTCTAAATCTTGATTTTTCTTTTTCGGGTTTGATCCAAAATGTATTAGAAATAAATTATAGGATAATTTGGACATCAAATCTTACTGGTTTAAACTTTTGATCATCACGTGAATTGATTAATGATTTCTTTGTTGTTGTATGTATATCAACTTTAGGCATTTTTTACTGTAATTGATGGGCATGGAGGCCGAGCAGCGGCTGATTATGTGGCTGAAAATTTAGGGAAAAATATTGTGAAAGAGCTTGGAATTGTTGGAGAAGATGAGCATGCAATTCGTGCAGGTTACATGGTCACAGATACAGCGTTTCTTAGTCAGGTAAATTTTGACACATGTGAGACTTGACCATTTCAAACTTTGTTCAAATGATTGACTTGGTCTATTAATTGGAGCATTATTGTATGGTTCCTTGAATTTTGAACAGGAATTCATCATATTGGGTTTATTACTCTATTTAATTTTCAACTTAATTTGGTCATATATTTGACTTGTCCTACAAACTCATTCTCATTGTTTTTCGTCCTAAGGACGTAACTTAGCCTGTAAATGGACGATACAATTTTAGTTATTAATGTTTCCATTACCATACTTAAAAATGGTTTTGACTTTAACAAAAAGTGGTTTTGGTCATAAAAGGAAAAAAACAAGTAAGATTTAAATGAATAAAGAAACTCATTTTTTTATTTTTTTATTTTTTTTTTTTGACAATATCTATTAATTCGGGATCAGGTATTTTTTTAAAAGCTTTCATCATTGATATATCAATTCATAAATATATATGGTTATTAGAAAATCTTCATAAACGTGTGCGTAGGACACATTAACTCTTATAATTAGCACATGACCTGTCTAATTTTATCTGTTTATTATATGGGATGTGTTATTTACAGGGTGTTGGTAGTGGAGCTTGTGCAGCTAGTGTTCTATTGAAGGCTGGAGAATTACATGTTGCAAATGTGGGTGATTGCAGAGTTGTTTTGAGCAGAAATGGAGTAGCTGATTCACTGACAATCGATCATCGTCTCAGCCGAGAAGATGAGCGTCTTCGGATCGAAAATTCGGTCTGTCCAGTTCTAAAACTTTGTTAAGATATGATAACCTTTAATTAGGCATAGAGAGCTGTTACGTGCAAACGACCATTGAATTAAAATTACCTCGTAAATTGCATTTTCTTTTAGTAAACGTAACTCATGAAGTTAATCATGTTCATGGATCGTATCTACATATAAGGCGGGCCTATTCATCATCCTCTTCTATACTTTCTATTTAATAAATTGCATACCGATAGATGGTATGTCTATCTCGTTGAAGTTTAATTTTGGGTAGGAAAATTAATTAAGGTGAGGTCAGTGATATTGTCTCTTAAGTTGGATATACTTGCTTGATATTGCAGGGTGGTTTTGTTTTTGCCGAAATGGAGTTTGGAGAGTTCAAGGATCACTTGCAGTTTCAAGAGCAATTGGAGATATGCATTTGAAAGAATGGATAATTTCTGAACCAGAGATCAAAAAGCTTCCATTAACTTCTGATTGCGAGTTCTTGATCATGGCTTCTGATGGATTGTGGGACAAGGTATTAAAAATAAGTAATAATTTTTTTTTTGCAAATTCTATTTACCTAACTGACACTAAACACTTGATTTTGTGCATTTTAGATCACAATTAATTTGATTAAAAACATTTGTGTGAAACAGGTGAATGAGCAGGAGGCAGTTGATGTGGTTTCAAAAGAGAAAAAATCAATAGAGTCATGCAAAAAGCTAATAGAAATGTCTTCAAGCAGAGGCAACATGGATGATATTACTGTTATGGTCATCAACCTTCAAAATTTTGCCATCAACTGAGCTATATAGAATTTAGAATATATTTACTATTTAGAGAGAAACAATTTTGTATGAAAATTAAAACTAGATCAGTGAATTAGATCAGAAAGGTTGTTAATTAAATTTGGATTTCAAGTGGGTATTTATAGTTTTCTCTCTAGATTAATTGTAGATGGAAATTAATTAATTTTTTGTACTTTTTTTTTATTTATGAGAATTTTTTATTGATTTATTCTTCAGTCTTTCTATTATCAGTTCGAACTGACAAAAATTATATCAGTTTCTTGTATATGGGCCACTGGATTTAAATACTTTGACTGACAAGTGCATACAGTCAAGTCAAAGTATTTAAATCCAGTGGTTCACATGTAAGGAACTGATATAACTTTTGTCGGTTCCAACTGATAATAGAATTTCTATTTATTCTTTATATTCATTAGTGCATTATCTCCTGCGGAATAATTTGAAAGTATATTTGTAAATTGATTATTGAACCAAAAACTAGCAAGTTCAACTCATAAACTTTCTAAGGAAAGAAAGGATTCCAAGGTTGGCAAACAAGAAAAAAAACTCATAAACATTAAACATTTCTTCACATATTCATGTTACCTTTGTGTTTGTTTTATATTAATTATTATTTATTATTATTATTATATGGGGATGGATATTTAAATTTAAGACATCAAAGTTTTTAAAGGTGTGATTATCACTGGGATATGTCATGACAAATTTATATCTCTCCTCACAACCTATTTTTTTCTTTTTCTTTTTCTTTTTCTTTTTCTCTTCATTTATTTTACTAACCTCACACTTGATAGTGTTTTTTTATTTTTGTTTTTTATTTTTTTATTTTTAAATAAAGTTTGTTTTGTTCATTTTGTTTATCATATTAAGGAAAATGAACAAAGAAAAAAAAAATCTCTCTCCATCCCTATATAGGCTTGAACCTCAATTTGAGTTTTTGTTCAATACAGATATACAATAAAATTAAAATTTTAATATTGTATACACTAGAGAGTCCAAAAAAGAAAGAAAAAAAAAACCACAATGACATTGAAAAGAAAAAAAAAAGAAAAAGCTTAATACTTTACTACTTTTAAATAAGAATTGTTTCAATACATTAGCATACTATCAATGTCAAGTTTCTTTCACGGTTTATTTATTTATTTATTATTTTTTATGAACACTTTTAAAAGTAAACTAATTGTTTGTGGATGTGGGGTTTTATTAGAATTTACTTTGTAGAAGAGATTTTAAAAAGTAAACTAATTCTTTGTGGACGTGGGATTTATTATAATTTACTTTGTAGAAGAGTTATTATTGAATTATTTCTAATTAAGTAATTTTGGTAAATAATATAAATATAATATTAAAAAAAAAAAAAAAGAGCTTCTCCTTACAATCCACAAATTATCTATTTACACTCCAATTTAATTTTTTTTAATAATGACAATTTTAACCTGTATTAAAATTACTAAACAATGCAAAAAAATTCTAAAGACATTTCAAACTAAGTAAATTATTTAAAACAAAAAAGAAATTCTCTCTCCTAAATCATTAGATTGAATATTACATATTAAGAGCATCTCCAATGCTATTATGCATTTAGAGAAATGGAGTGCCACATAGGACAAATATTAAAAAAGTTAGAAAAACTCTCTCCAGTGCTATTATCTAAGTTGAATATGGAGATGATGTGACCAAAAAAAAGTTAGAGCATATGGAGTTGGGTTTCTAATTCTAGAAACTCTCCTAGAAATGCTGACTAGGATTTCTAACTCTTTCCACCAATAAGATTAAAGCTTTCAACTTTTTCCACCAATAAGATTAAACATCATTTAATTTTAAAATAAAAGAGGAGAGAGAGTGTAATAATTGTTTTATTATGATTGGACATAAAATGGATGCATATTTGACTTTAGATAATTGCATTGGATATGTGAATATGCATTTCTCTAATTTTTTTTTTCAAAAGTGGACCCATAATAAATAGAAATGCTGATGTGGCACTATTTAGAAACTCAAAAATGCATATTTGCATTGGAGATGCTCTAAACTCTCTTTTCTAAATCTGTTATTACCATATTAAACACTCGTTCCTAATTACTCTCTCTCTCTCCATTTTTCCCATACTTTCTCGATTGATTAATAGTTAAAGAAAAAAAAAACTTATGAATATTTTGGTTTTTTACTGACAGTAATATATATATATTAAAAACATTTTCATATTTTGATTTTTAAAAAAAAGTACTTTTTTTTGAGTTTTTTTTATTTATTTATTAATATATACATATATACGGTTCCTAAAAATCAAGCTTATTCGTAAGTTTTTTTTTTCTTAACTGTTAGTTTTGCTTGAGAAATAATGGAGATAGAAAATTAGAGATATGTATTGGAGAAGAGAGAGTTTAATATGGTAAATAAAAATTTAGGAGAGAGTTTAATTTAATGATTTAGGAGAGATAATTTCTTTTTTTAGAATAGGATTGTCAAAAGATAAAAAGGATAATCTTGGAATAAAAGGAAGTGTCTTTAGAATATTTTTAAATTTAAATTTTGAGAACGAAGTGTCATTAGAAAAGAAATGTAAAAAGAAAAATTGAATTGTCAAAAGAAGCTCTTTTAAAAAAAAAATTAAAATGAGAGGTATTTTTTATTTTATTTTATTTTTTTATAGTATCTATCTATCTATCCACATATCTAGACCATGTATTTTTGAAGCTTTTGCCATTAGTAGAATTCAAGCCGCTGACTTGAGAGTTATTTGCTCAAGCTCTAAGCTCGTCTTTCTACCAGCTAAATTATGCCCTTTGAGGCAAAAAGAAAGGTATTATTAGGTCAATATAGGTGTGCCAATAGCACTACTCCTAATGAATATGTGTATTTGTTATAATATTTCCTCTTGCTTGAATAAAGTCCCATTAGGTTTTTTTTTTTTATTTATTTAAATTTTTTTTATATTTTTAATAATAATAAAATTGGATTGACTAAAGGGGAAAAAACATCACAAGCGATCATATGCTGAAAAACCCCTAGGTAGTATCCATATATATAAAAGATAAAAGAAAAGAAAAGAGTGACAAAGAGCAACAAAGCATAAAGAACTAGGGGAAAACAACTCCAAACAAAAAGAAGCACGTATGCCACACCAAAAAGAAAAAGAAAGTATCAAGAAAAACGAAAAGACTCTCGGCACATGTAATCATTGTCAACTAAATAAGAACAGAACGATGGGAAGGAGAACCACCAAGAATCATCCTGAAGCTCCAAAGCATACTTAAAAAGCGCATCTGCAACCTGATTCCCCTCCATGAAAATATGGGAAACCTGAAAATCCATCTGCAAGATCTGGAAAATGCAGCACTGCCACGCCTGATGAACCCTCCAAGGAACCATCTTAAAACGAGAAGAAAGAAGCTGAATCACATAAGAAGAGTCGCTCTCAAGCCAAATCCGATGCCACCCATACTTCCAAGCAAAATTAATGGCCAACGAGGGCGCTAGAAGCTTGGTCTCAAACGTGAAAACCTGACCAAGAGGAATAGCAAAGCAACTCTTCACAAAGACTTTACAGTTCCGAACGATGCCTCCACAACCACCAACCCCTGGAGAGCCCATAGTAGTACCATATGTATTCACTTTGATCCAACAAAAAGCCAAAGATGACCAAACCACACTCTTGATCACTAGGGCTTTAGAAAGGCGACCTCAAAGACCAAATCGACGAAGAATCAAAAGGTCGTCCATACAATTACGCATACAACCAATCTCCAGGCGATTAGCCTTAGAAACCGCATGCCAAACTAGAGAGAGGACGGATCGAAAGTCCACTGAATTCCCTTCAAAAATCCATTGATTACAGGCTGTCCACACCCCCCAAATCATTGCATAGATAGCCGCCTTCCATAAAATTATAACCTGCTCACTAAAGTAAACAGACATGGCTTGCAAGAAGAAGGATTGCCAAGTATCGGTAGAGACACGTCGCTGAAAAGCCGAGAAAACAGCCTCCAAAATTCTCGAACAAATTTAGTCAAATTTGAATAAATTTAGAGAATGAATTGTCATTATAAAAGAAGAAAAAGAAAAAGAAAATATTTTATTTCTACTTTAAATAGCAATTAAAATTAATTCTTTAATTATTTTTTTATTTACCACTTTTTTTTTTTAGGGGAGTTTGGGTGGGCTTAAGAGCCCACCCTAGCCCCTATAGAGGTGCATTTTTGTTCATAGCATATAATTTTTTTTTTTTTAAAAAAAATAAAAATAAGTAGGCTTCACATAAAATAATAATACAAAATTATAAATGAGTTATTTAAGGGAGTATTGTTAGAACACAAACCCCTTAGAGCATCTCCAACAACTCAACAAGGCTCCCTATATTTTCCTTATATTTAAGGAGTCTGTTGTACTTTTTACAAATAAAGAGCCTTATAAGGAGTTAACACTCCAACAAGCCTCCCTAAAAATTGATTAGAGTAAAAAAATGGCTACTTACATTTTCCTTACATTGCATTTGGACCACTGAATATAAAGGATGTTGACTCATCTTGACCACCCATTTCAATTGAGGAGTGAAAAAAAAAAAGGTAGGAAGCCTTCTCTCCTTACATTTGGGGAGGCTTTGCCCGGAAAAAAAATTTAGGGAGTGAGATACGGAGGCTGTTGGAGCAAATTCCGATCCAGCCTCCCTAAATATAGTCAAAGACATAGTGTTTTCCGGCCTATTGGAGGTGCTTTTAATGCCCCCTACAACAACATTCACCCTTAAATAAGGGGGTCTCCAAGGGATATGCTCTAAGAGTCGAGGTTTAGAGTTTGGATTTAGATTCTCTATTGATCAGATTTTTTTCTTGACCTATTTAAAACATTTGATTGGTTGTTGTTAAACTAGTTGTGAAAACCAATCATATTTTAACCACCAATTCATTCCAATGACTATGTGTCATGAGATAAGGTGAGGTTAGAAAAAAGATCACATCAACAGACCATCCTAATTCTTAGAGTTTCATCTCCTAAAGTAATTTTTGACAATAATTTATTTAAATTTGTTTTTGTACCAATTTTTTAAATTGGACGAATTTATTTATTATTATTTTTATTTGTGTTCAGTTAATTACTTCTTGTAGGTGGTCGAACGACTTGGTACGTCAAATGGGTCGGGTGGTATCAGGCCCAAAGCAACTAGGCTAGAAGTTGGTTGGTTGATGTCGACTGTCGTCTATATGGTCGTCTGAACTTCGCTGAACCTGCAAAAGAACTTTAAACAGAAATATAATGTAAAAAAAGAGAAAGGTGGGGGTTTGATGATAGCCTTAGATGTGCTTGGGCTGAGCAATGCAGTCAGATGATTGATGAGTGAGTTCCGATGGCCGGAGTGTGGTGGAATCAGAGTTTCAATACGCTCATTATAAGCTTTAGTTGAGAGAGTTCAGAGAGCCTTCAAGTCTATGAGCCCTTCTTTTTATAGGAGGAGGTATAGCTCCAACGTCCACTTTCAGAGACTTGATTGTGGGCGAGATTTGTGGGGCAATATCCTCTCCGTAAATGGACTGTTATCTGCGGTTACCAAATCAATTTGTAACCGATGCTTTGAATAAGTCTGATATTGCTGGCAGCTATGTTGGGTTGATCCAACCCAGCGAGCCTGGATAGGACTTTGTATCGTGAAGATTGGGCCTTAGCATATTGAGCCATTTGGCCATTTTTGGCTACCACACTTGTAAAGAATTTAAAATTATAGACTTTAAAAAAAAAAAAAATCAAATATTTAATTAAACAAATACATTTTAAAATTGGAAATAAAAAGATGCAGAAAATACATGGACATTAAATTTAATTTATGAAATACATTTTCAAAAATTACAAATGATAAATTAATTAAAATTTCAAAATTTAGGAGACTTATAATTACAAAAGTCAAGATGAAGTTGGCCTACTAATTTATCCTCCGCCACATTTACATCATGGTTTACGAGAGGTTGTAGCCATGTAGGTTTCAGCGAACTTTCCTAAAATCCTGAATTATTATAATATTTAAAATAAATTAATAATAATAATTACAAAACCCTAATCACGAAGGCAGAAGTATAAATATGAAAAGGGCTTAACATTTTCAATTAAAACGACAAAACCCCTACTCTTCTTCCCTTCCTCGCCACTCTCTTCTCTCTAAAAATAAGCTTCAACAATGGCGGAGAGAGGCTCGGCCTCCGTGATAACACTCGGAGGAAAAGGTTCGTCCCTCACTTCCTCCTCCGTCCACGCCATTGCCCATGGCTTCTCTCAGGTCCGCATCGACTCTGCCGCCCTTGACAGACTAGCCTCCGTATGCGCTCCCTCCAATCAGAACCCGACACCTGTCACCAAGTACCGATTCCCCAAACTCGACACTCTGACCCCACAAGAAACCCGCGCTTTTCTTGCTGTACTCCTCAACAAGCTTCTCCTTGTCCCCTCCGGCTCGTCCGTACGTACGTCTCTTCCTGTTCTCGTTTCGGAGGCTGTGAATTCGCAATCGAATAGCTGGGATAGCGAAGAAGCGATCGATGTGACGGAAGAGGAACTCGTGGTTTTGGAGGGTTTGAGTTTGCCTTCCGTTTCATGCGGAATCTGCGCGGTTTTGGACTATCAGTCGACTGCTTTGACGACGATTATCGATGTGGCGGCTGCTTTGTCATGCGAAGCATCCGGTGCTGATGTCGCGCCGTTTGGTTCGATGGATTCCGGAGACGGGTTCACCGCTAAGGAGGAGATTGGGGTCGCCGGTGACTTGAAGGTGTTGCTTAATGGGTCGAAGCTGGTTGGCAAGATGAAGAGCGAAGAAGTTCTTGAGATTCCAAAAATAAACGGGAAGTTGAGAGAGGTAGTTAAGTCAGTGCATTCGAGCACGAGAATTGAACTGAATTCGAGCATGAAAGCTGGGATCAGCGGGACTGCGAAAGCTCTGGGTACCAATGTGGTGGCATTGGCGGCTGCGATCAAGAACTTGGGTGAGAGTAGCCTGCGTCGTGCGAAAACGATTTCAAATTTGATTAATAATGACAGTTTGAGGAGTTTGTTCGAGAAGGATTGCTCGGGAGGGGATAGTTTGAGGAATGTATATAAGTCAGTTTTGGATGCACATTTTGAGGAGGATTTTGTGAAATTTGGTCACCAAGCTAATGTGTTGTTGGGGATTGTGTGGAAGATTGTGACTTGGGAGGCAGTGGTGGCATTTGTGTCGCTTGAGGGCAGCGAGTTGTTGGGTGAGAAGGTTAATGGAGGGGATGTGAGAGCAGATAAGAAGAGTGAGAAGAAGAAGAAGAAGGTGGTTTTGGGGAAGGGGACTGGGGTTATAGTGCAGTTGATTAAGGATAGATTGCAGAGCAAGGGTTCGGTGGTGTTGGAGAAGTGGGTTGAGGATATTTTTTGTTTTTGGATCCGAAGGAGCCAGAGTTTGATGGGTTGTTGATAAAAGTGAAAGAGATTCTGGAGACTAATGAGAGTAGAAGGCTACCCAAGCTTCCAAAGGTAATTTATATACCCTTTGATTTCATCTAATTTGGTTATATTTGTAAGAATTGGAGAAAAGATAATATTTTTGAATTTAGAGAATTGAATGATGATGATTTTGAACAATATAGTTGGTACACCAAAGGGCATTTAAACATTTTCATCAAGTTATGGACTGTCTATGTAATTTATACGAAGGTAGGGAATGCTTGTAGGCTTTTACGTTTTATTTAAAGATTCATGATATTGATGCTATTCATAGGCTGCCATGGCCCATGAATAAGCTTAATTAGTAATGCTACAAAACTGGTGGAAAATACAGATCATCAGCCCCAAAAAGTGTAGTATTGAGCCTATCCTTTAAGATTTCTTGCCGATGATTTCTTAGGCTATATGATGGCAGCCACTGTACAGTTTGGTCAGGTGGTAAATTTGTATAATAAACTGGAAATTTTCATTAGCTAGAAGATCATAGAAATCTCTTACACTATGTTTGGTATGAGGGAAAGATGAAGGGAGGGAGAGGGTTGGAGGGAGAGGTCTATTCCCTTGTTTGGTTGGAGGGATGAGAGGGAGGAGAGGAGAAGAGGAGGGAGAGAAGATCCATCTGGGCCCACCATATTGGATCCGCCCAATGATGGGCGGATGAGAGGAGGGAGAGAGGATTGGAGGGGAATTACTATAATGCCCTCCATTTTTTCATTGCCCTCCAATTATTTTTAAGGGTAATATAGTAATTTTAGAAATTATATACCAATCCATCCATTCAATTCTCTTTTCAATACCAAACAACATGAAGGATAGATGTTACCCTCTCCATCCCTCCTACACTCTCTCCTTCTTAATTCATCCATCCCTCATACTCTCCCTCCCTCTTACCAAACATAGCCTTAAGTAGTGCTAGTTGCGATGAAGTTATTTGCACTATAAATCACATGAAAGGCTGTTAGTTTTAGTGGTTATTGTCGTATATTGATCAATTGAGGGGATTTGGGTTCAAGTATTGAGAACTGCTGTTGATATTTACCTATTAACAATTAGTTTCTTTATTGTAATTATTATGTCATTTGTACATGTTTTCAAGGTGCTAAAGGAATGTTTTCTATGTAGATTTTTGTGAATTATGATAACCAGGACAAGAACTTTATATCATGGCTGGAAACATTTTAGCTGATATATTTTCAAGCATTGCATGATTTGCAATTCCATTTTGTTCTGCAGTTTTTTGTTCAGTGGCTGAGCAGTGAGCACAAAGCTAAGAACTTGAATTGTTCATATCATTGGCATCCCTATGTTTTGAAACAGACTATCTTCCATTAGATATGATCTCTTTTCCTTGAAGGACTGATATGTTAGCATATTAAAAACAGCTTCCCAATGCTAGTTTATTTAGACTGATTTTAAGTGTAATCTGCTGAATTATGGAATATCTTTGTCATCCTTTACTTGCCATGGGTGGTATCTTTAGGGTTCTCACATGTGCATATTGTGGTGCATGTCAGGGTACTCGTGATTTTGCAAAGGAACAAATGGCAATAAGAGAGAAAGCATTTTCGATCATAAGTGACGTTTTTAAACGGCATGGTGCCACAGCCCTGGATACTCCTGTTTTCGAAATGAGAGAGACTCTAACGGGAAAATACGGAGAGGATTCAAAGTTGATTTATGATCTTGCTGACCAGGTAAATACATGATTGTTAATTGATTCAACTATATTCATGTTTATCATATTAGTTATTATTACTCTATGATAAGTCGTCCTTGTATAAATTTTTTTATCTGTATTAAGCTTTTACACCCGACTTTTTTTTTTAATGGTTGAATGCATTTTATAGGGAGAAGAAAAAGAAGGGTTGGGGTTCTACACCCATATATAGGTTTTATCTCTTACAACCTATTATAGCATATAGTGATGATATATTTACATGATATTTAGTATGATTGATCAAGTTTTATTAGTCCTTATAATGTTTCAATTGATATTGCAATTATGTGAATGATTAAAAGCCTAAGTGAAACTTTAGAGTCGTACCTCTGTTATGCTTTTTTGACTCTTGACATCAAGCCCTTTTAACCTTATGTATTTGAATAGATTGCTTAAAAATATCCATGGCTTAACTTTTCTCTTCTTGCTATTATAATGGAGTCTGTGATTTTAATTCTCTTATGGCATGATTGTCACACCGTACAGTACTTGACTGTATTGCATAGGATTGTACTCGATAGTATTGGACTTTATTGGATTAAATTTAGTACTCTACCTTGTTTGGTATTGGACTGTATTGGATAGTACTAGAATAGCTAATATATTTTTAATTAAATTAAATATTTATAAATATATTTAATTTAATTAATAAATGAATATTTTTATTTAAAAAATAATATTTTTTTTCAAAAAGCTATCTCAACTTATATTCTCCGGCCGATCTCCGGCTCTGGCGGTCAATGTCTCCTCCGGTCAATCTCCGGCCTCCTCGACCGCCGGAGGTCGTAGATCGGCCAAGGAAGAACTGGTATGGAGGGACATTGGCCTCCTTCACTAACGAGGCCACACCTTCTCTTTTCTTCGTGGAGGAGGCCACCACGATGGAGGAGGTGCGGCCTCGTCTTTTGCAGCGGAGGAGGCACCTCCGAAATGGATTGCCAGCAGCATCCTCGATGAAGGTCGCCGCCGGCGTCCACAAAGGAGGCTTGCCTCCTCTTCAATGAAGGAAGCGCTGCTTCCATCTTTTTTAGGGAGGCTGCCGGCCTCCGTTCTGGACGAGGCCAGCCAGCCTCCATGATGGAGGCTGTCTTAGTCTCTGACCTCACCTTAAAATTTTTTTTTTTTTTTGTTAAATTGTCATTTTAAAAAGTTTATTAAATGTGGCCTGGACTAAAGTGTACTACATGGGCTAGATTAATTTATACACCGGATTAAATAATCCGGTCACAAAAATTTACGAAACACCGGACAGTACTGTTTGGTGTACCAAACAGGCCCTTAGTGTTTCTGTCTTTTTTTCATGTTTATATATCCATTATTCCATTCCCCTCTTGAGGGTTTCTTTGGGTTTTTGATGGCTAACAAGTAATTAATGATTATATCCTTTTCTTTCTGTAGAAAATAAAATATAATTTTCTATTTATGGCAGAATATAACTTTTTCGTCAAATTGTTTACAGGGTGGAGAGCTTTGTTCCTTGCGTTATGACTTAACAGTTCCATTTGCTAGGTATGTGGCAATGAATGGTCTTACAGCATTGAAAAGGCATCAAATAGCTAAGGTGTATAGAAGAGATAATCCATCTAAAGGAAGATTTCGTGAATTTTATCAATGTGACTTTGATATTGCTGGCCAATATGAAAGGATGGGGCCAGATTTTGAGATCATTAAAATTTTGACAGAACTGCTTGATGAACTAGACATTGGAGATTATGAGGTCAGTCTTGATAACTCTATTGTTCTATCTGTGTTTACGTGCATGGAGTTTCATGACATTACCTATCGGCTATTTGTAATCCATTGCATTAGCATTAATAAGCCAATTCAAGTAACCTTTGTGCCATGCAGTTCTGAAACTTCTTAAAAATGGTTTGCCTTTTCATAATTATATTCTGATTTATTTTTGCAGATAAAATTGAATCATCGAATGTTACTAGATGGTATGTTGGAAATATGTGGGGTCCCCCCTGAAAAATTCAGAACTATATGTTCGAGTATTGACAAGTTAGACAAGCAGTCCTTCGACCAGATTAAAAAAGAAATGGTAATTGTATATGAAATACAGCTGTGTTATATCTGTTGGTTCGTTTAGTAATCCTTTATGGTTTTAATGATAGTTCTGAAGTTTTATCTTTAAAATTCAACTATGTCAAAATTGCTTTTATTTTCTACTGTGGACTACCTATAAACTTTTGATTTAGGGGCTGTCCGTAGGACAAAAAACAAGTGTTTTTGTTTTTGTTTTCCGAAAATGATTTCGAATATGCGTTCGTTAACTATTTTTCATTTTATTTTCCAAAAACAAAAACAAAATGGAAAACAAAGCTAGTGTTAAAAGTAAAAAATTTGAAAAACAAGTTTTAGATGTTTTTCATTTTGTTTTTCACTCTAAATAAAAAACTCACTTTTTTTTTTCCTTTTTTCTTCTTCTTCTTCGACTCTCCAGTCTCCATCACTGTTCTTCCTTTTCCTCTACTTCTCTCTTCTTCTTCTTCTTCTTCTTCTTTTCTGATCGCCGGAATCTATTTCCGTTCGAACCTATTTCCGTGAGCGCCACCATCAACTTCTTCTTCCCCGACTGCTCTTTCTTCTTCCTTCCGCTGATCCAACCAGATCCAGCCACCGCCAGCCCTTTCCGCCGCCAGCCCTAGCCGTCGTGCATCCCGGCGACCTTGTCAGCACCGTCGACCTGGCCGAGCTGCAGTGGCGCTGACCGGTCTGGCGTGTTCCCTTTTTTCAGCAGCCCAGACTTTCAACTCATTAATTTTTTGTTATATATTAATTTTTAATTTCATTTTATTTTATTCAAAATATGTTCAACTCATTAGAAAAAAATATTAGGAAAATTATAATTTTTGATATATTTTGGTTAACCTACTAGACGCGTTTTTTACGTTTTCATATTCGGAATATAGCTTTCAGTACATGCTACCGGACGCGTTTTCGGATTTTAAAATTGAAACCAAAAACACTGTTTTCGTTTTCATTTTTATTTTCGAAAAACGTAAATGAAAAACACTTACAGGTCGCACCCTTAATTATGGACAAAATTTTCCCTCAATTCTCAAGTGTCTATTATTATGTTGCAGTTGATAACTTCTCTAATGTTTATCTCTTAAAAAAAAATATCAGTTCTCTAATTTCATTTCTGAATGTCTTTTCTTTCCTTTTGAATTTATAAATTACTATTTGCAAGGTTGAGGAGAAGGGATTAACTGTAGAGACGGCAGATAAAATTGGAGATTTCGTGAAGGAAAGGGGATCCCCTTTGGTATTATTATCAAAGCTTAAACTGGAAGGCAGCTTGTTTTTGGAAAACAATTCATCAAAACTTGCATTGGATGACCTTGCTATTATGTTTGAAGCTCTAGAAAAGTCTAAGTGCATTGACAAAGTGGTTTTCGATTTGAGTCTTGCCAGAGGCCTTGATTATTATACTGGTGTCATATTTGAAGCTGTTTTCAAGGGTGCCACTCAGGTAAATTTAAATCACGCCTTTTATGTATACTTCTCTTCTAGTTTGCTTGTGGTAGAAGCAGGTATAAATATGTTGTCCCATTTAATCTCATGCTTATTATGACATCGATCCATCAATGTCAGATTGAATCTCCATAAAATGGTCATGGATCTATTAATAATTGGGTTACAACCTGCTAGTTTTCTCTTCCAGTGGATTAATATGACAAGTAGGATCTGCACTCACCAGAAGTAAAGAATGGCATGCATGATAGTTTCTGTTGTTATTTAAAATTACACCACAGTTAGCTGAGGTTCAACTTGAGACGAGTGGCTTGCATTATAAGTAGAAGTGGGTTGGAAACTTGGAATGCAACCAGAATTTATGCTCTTACAACTGAGCTTGTATTTCTTATCGGGTTAACGTGAACCGCTCTTTCATGTCATCAGGTTGGTTCAATTGCTGCCGGTGGGCGATATGACAACCTCATTGGAATGTTTGGTACAAAGCAGGTTCCATCAGTTGGTGTGAGTCTTGGAATTGAGCGTGTATTTACTATAATGGAGCAGCTACAGAAAGAAAGGAACCAGGTAATTACAGCATTCAACAGCATCTTCAGACCTATCTATATATTATTTATGCGGACAACCATTTGATATCCAACATAGTTTAACTATGCTTGAATCTTGCTATTGGCAATGATGTATTCCTCTCTCTTCTGTTGGTTTTTGCAGACGGTCCGAGCCACTGAGACCCAAGTACTGGTGGCCTTGCTTGGTGATAAACTACCACTAGCTGCAGAGCTGGTGAGCGAGCTGTGGAATGCCAAGGTGAAGGCGGAATACATGGTCCATAAGAAAGTAATGAAGCTCATTGATCGTGCCAGGGAATCAAAAATCCCTTGGATGGTAATAGTGGGTGAGCGGGAACTGAACGAAGGCAAAGTAAAGCTAAAGAACCTGGATACAACAAAAGAAGAGGAAGTTCCCAGAAGTACATTCGTTGAGGAACTTCAAAGACGATTGAACCCATGAAACTAATGTGGTCAAGGCACAATTTTGAACCATTCTTGGGTTCCAATTCATGGAATTCTGCTGTGTCATGGCATGGCTGATTCCTGATTGCCTGGTAACTGTTCGGACACATTGGATTTGCTTATTTCGACATATTGCTGACATATTGCTAACAAGTACATTGGAAAATGAGTTGGATGTTGAAATTTATATCTAGACAAAGTTGAAATTGTAGTGCAGATGTATTTGAATTTTAGATTTGTTCTAACGGGATTGATTATAGATGGGTCTGATTGTTTGATTATTCTGTTCTATAAACATTGATGATACAGAAACGTTAAAGTTGTGTCAATACTATTTGTACTTGTATAACAATATATTTGTATGCATTTAGGTACAGCATTTTGCGTAGTTATAGCGGTAATTGTGAGAGATGTATTTTCTATCGAGACTTGACAAGATAAAATTTTTTACAGGCATAACCCAGATATCTATTTCTTCGAAAGGTGCTTCACACAAAATTGTCACTCCCATGAAGCAACATTTAAAGGAAAATAAATTGTGCCTAGATTTTATCGGAAAGTATGTGTTGCCTATCAAACATTTACTAGTTCTTTAAAACATCTTCGATAGTCTCCCTTGGAGACCTCTTAAATAAATGTGGATGTTGTTGTAAGGGAGTAAGTGTTCCAACAATACTCTCTTAACAATTTTTTATTATTATCTTGATGTTTTACTTTGTAATTATCACTGTAAAGCAAATTATTCATTGGATAATAAAAGGGCCGTTGTAATTATCACTGTAAAGCAAATTACTCATTGGATAATAAAAGGGCCGTTGGAATTTAAAAATTAAGAGTGGTGCTATTGCCACTCACTGTTGAACTATTTATACCCCACTTTTTAAATTATAAAGATAAATACAATTTTTATTAAAATAAACTTGTACAAAGTAAAACTAATAAAACCTCACTTTTCTTATTTCAAAACCCTAACAACAAATGCTTTAATGATATAGATTATTTCAATGTTTACTATTTTTGTTTATATTTTCTTTTAGGTCTTGATCTCATATTTCCTATGTTTAGTATTTATTGATTTATAACTATTTTTGTTTATATTTTATTTCAGATCTCGATCTCATATTTACCATGTTTAGTATTATTGATTTTATTGCTTCACATGTTTGTTTTATTTTTCTTCTCAAATTCCAGATCCATGTTTGCTATTTTTTTCTCGGTTTATTTTCTTTCAGATCTTTCAGGTACACTATAATTTGTATCAATTCTTTTGTAGATTTCATTTCGAATCTTCCAAAGTTAGTTGATGATATTTACAAAAAAAAAAAAATAAAAAAAAAAAAAAAAAAAAAAAAAAATCACACCAAGAATCGCAACCAAGAAAACATAATCTCTGACAAAACAAAACCATACCAAAACTCTAACTCAATTGTTCAAAAGAAATCATTAGACGATTAATATCACACTCACAAGTCATGCATAGAAAAAAGAAATCGATTCTAATATAGATGGTTTTACCATGAAATAAGAAGAAAAAACAAGTCATGCAAATGGATGTGAGAAAACTATATATAAAGATTAGAGATGAAGTGTATTTTTATTTATATTTTTTTGAAAAAGATATAGGGTGTATTAAGTTTGAAAAATAAGTAAAAGGGTAATCATGGAAATAAATCAAAAATATTAATAAAACCATTTAATTTTATATAATCAAATCAAAATTTTAAAAAGTGAGGTATAAATAGTTTATTAGTGGGGGGTGCCAATAGCACCACTCAAAAATTAAATATATGTTGCTTTTCAAAAAATAAATTATGTGGAGCTCAATTAAGAGGGGCTAAAGCCACCCCTTAATTAAAAGAGTGAACTCCATCAAAACACATTCAAGAGAGCCTTTAAAAGGTCTGTTGGAGCTGTAAAAATATATCTTCTCCCTTGATTAAACCAAGAGAGGTCTCCAAGAGACCGTTGGAGATGTTCTTTTTAATTAAAGATCATTTGTGGATGTGAGAGAGGTTGCATTGCATATTTGCATATCTACATATTCAAGCATTTAGTGCTAGTGGCGCATGTTGTGTGGTTGGATGAGTTACAAGCAGTAATGAGATAGCCATTATTAATAATAAAGTTGTTTGTTGATTTTTGAGTCTTGCCACATGTCTTGATTATATACATTTATTGGCCACATATCATATTAATTTGAAGCTGCTCTTTTAGGTTTTTAGCTATGGTACTTTTGGATCTACTTCTCTTCGTCTTCTTAATTTGCTTGATATTGAAACCAGTGGCAAACTTAGGCCCGTCCTGCAAGCAGTTTTCAGTTGCTGTTTTTCGAAAATAAAAATGAAAATGAAAATAGTGTTTTTGGTTTCGTTTTTGAATTCCGAAAACGCGTCTGGTAGCATATACTGAAATCCGTATTTTGAAAATAAAAACGGGAAAAACGCGTTTGGTAGGCTAATTGAAAACTATCGAAAATTGAAATTTCAATTTACATTTTGTTTAATATGATAACAATTATAAACAAATTGATTAAATAATTAACCAATAAACAAAATGTATTGCTATATTGATTAAATTGATTAAGTTTTCATCAGTATTGTTAGATTGAGTTTGGGAAAGAGACCATGGAAATTGTGCATCAACTGAAGAAGAGTAGATCGGCGGCGAGCTGAAGAAGACAACGACCAGCGAAGAAGACGACGACTACCAGCTGAAGAAGAGCAGATCGGCGGCGGCTAAGAAGAAGAAGGCCAGTTGATTAGCGTCGGTGAAGAAGACCAGATCGACGGCGGTGGCGAGCTGAAGAAGAAGACCAGATTGGGAAGAAAAAAGAAGAAGACCAGATCGACGACAGTGATCGGGAGCTGATCATCGGCGGCGGCCAGCTGAAGAAGAAGACTAGATCGGGAAGAGAGAAGATGAGGAAGAAAGAAGATGATGCATAGTGAAGAGAAAAAAGAAAAAAAAAAATTATTGTAAATTTTTTTGAAAAACAAAAACAACTTTTTTTTTGTTTTTGAATTTTGAAAATAAAATAAAAAACGGTTATCGGACGTGAATTCGAAATCATTTTTGAAAAACAAAAACGAAAACAGGCTGAAAACAGTCTGCAGGATAGGCTTAGAGTTTGAAGTCGGAGTGCCAAATTACAAAAATTTGAAATTGATAGGATTAAATTGTAAAATATTTTTTAATTTTTTTTTTAAAATATTTTTAACTATTATATTTTTTCTGTGGGCTGGGTAGTCCACAGAGTTTCGTCTAACCATATAATTTGACTCCATGTATATTTTCATGAAGCTCATTATAACGTATCTTTAAAAATCCCTAAACGAAAACTAAATCATAAAACTAAAAATAGAAAACGAGAAACAGCGTAGAAGTTGGTCCGCTGAATGTAGGTGTGTGATTTGAGGCAACAACCACACTAGTACCTTAAGGCTTGAAGCCATGATTATTCTCTTAGAAAATCTCCTATGCATATATCAGTATCAATACCAAATTTGATATAAAAATAGAAAAATGTTATATTTAAAACATCATTTTAGCATTGTATTCTAATATATAATTCTATTTGAAATGCTATTTTATTTTTTTATTAGTTAAAATTATAAAAGTTAACAAATATAATTAATACATCCAATTTAAATAACATTTTTTATTATTTAAAATTAAAAAAAATCAAAAATTAATGCATTAAATATGATTATAAAATGGTATTTTTATAAAGAAATTACTTGGGTACTGACTGGTCAATACCTAAAGTGTTGACCCCACCAATAAGGTGTTGCCACATGACTTTTTTCTTTTAGTTTTTTACATTTGTCTCCTTGTATTCTTCATAAATGGGCTATGTGGCAAAGACCCATTGGTTGGTCAGTACCCAAGTATTGTCCTTTTTATAATTAAAAAACAGCATTTATTACTATACCAAATTTGACGGATACTATACTTTGTGTTAAATTTAGCACAACATTTGACGCTGTATTGGAGAATGTTTTTTTTACTATGTGCTAAATTATAACATTGACACACTAAAATAATATTTTATTGGATATGCTGTTTATAATTTTTTTTTTCTTCTTTTAATTTTTGAATAACTTTTTTTTTCCTAAAAGTCACATACTTTGACAAGTATCTTAAAAATTCCTAACAGCCCTAACCAATATCATGAAACAAAATAATTTTTTTTTTTTTTTGTCCTCTTCTTCTTTTCTCCCTAAACTCTCTCTCTCTCTCTCTCTCTCTCTCTCTCTCTCTCTCTCTCATCCTCTATAAAACATTCCCTACATTCCCCTACATCCCTCACCATTCTTATCATGCACCTCCAACATCATCAGTCAAAACAGTCAAACAGGCCTACCTAGATAAACAACATAACAACAAAATCATATTTACTTTCTCACTCCAAAACCCCACTAATCAGCCTTCCATTTCTTATCTGTTCAACTTCTACGGCTCAGATTCAACGAGTCCACATAATACACTACATAGAGAAGCTCCAGAGATTCGTTCAATAATTCTTTGATTTCCTTTTTTTCTTCTTCTTCTTTTAAAGACTCTCTTGTAGTTTTGTGGTCTGGTTTTTTTAGCTTGTGTTAGGGTTTGCTTTATTGATCCTTCAAAAAATTGAGAAATAAAAATGGAAGGAACAGGAGCTGGAGCTGGTGATAATTTCCAAGACTGGGAGGTTCTTCACAACTCGGACTCTGACTCTGGCTCTGACTCGGCCCTGGTTAACTCAGACAGACCAGACGAGAATCTGAGGAATTTCGAGGAAATCGAGGGCGATTACTCCGAGGGTATAATAAGGTCAGATTACTTCTCTCTTGATAATGAAAATAGATATGCTAAGACTAGTGTTGTTGTTGATGTGAGTGAGGAGGGTTCTGTTGAGTCTGACAATCCGAGTTGGATCGATCCCGGGTCGGAGACTCGGTACCAGAGGAAGAATTCGGGCGAGTTCTGGTCCGATTCAGGTAGTGATCGGTCTGATGAGCGTAAATTTGGTGATTTTCAAGTGGGTTGTGAAGGGGTTGGAGAGGCGGTGGTGGTGCCGAAGAAAGATGGGTTGATGAAAATCAGTGGTTTTGATATTGGGTTTGATGGGATTCCAGAGCATGGCAGGTCTGGTTCGGGTGAGATGACTGTTGATGATCATGTGAAGAAGAACGATGAATCCGAGATTATTATTGGTGAGTCTGATGATGATGGGAATGTTTCGGTAGAAGCAAATTCGAGTGTTGCAAGTGAAGAAACGAGAGCCCTTTCCAGGGCTTGTATAGTTTGGTGGAAGGTACCGTTCGAGGTCTTGAAGTATTGTGTGTTGAAGGTTAATCCTGTTTGGTCATTCTCCGTGGCAGCGGCTGTGATGGGTTTGGTTATATTGGGCCGGAAGTTGTATAAGATTAAGAGGAAGACCAGGAACTTGGAGCTGAAGGTCACCCTTGATGACAAGGTCAGTTTTTGCATTTATTTTTATATTTCTATAGTTGATATTTGATACTGCCTATTTAGTTGTACTGGAAATTGGATTGCAAATTCTGTTTTATATCATGTTGTTCTAATCATGAGATGACTTCATGCGTGTTTGTAGATGTTTCATTTACTTGTTAAATCCAATCTCTAGATTTTTAAGTATTCTTTTGACTTAACACTATTTTTTGATGTTTCATTCATTCTGAAATTATTTTATTTTTTTCTAATAAGTGAAAGCTATATGTGAAATTCACCCTTGATTCAATGTTTGAAAGGTTTTTATAACTTCAATGTTGAAAGATTATTAATAGCTTTTTTTTTTCTTATGCTCCCTTTGCTGCATCAAGAAGAGGATTTAGCATGAAATATTTGCCTGTTCTTGCTTTAATAAGTTCTTTGGTTGTTTATTGCTTGAAATATATTTTAGAATTGTCAAAATTTTCATTGTCACAAATCGGTAATCCTCTTTATGTATATATTAGATGTCGTCCTCTGTGATAAGACTGTTCTCTTTAAAGTATGGAATATTTTTGTATGAAAATTGTCGAGGAGTTTTTATTTTAACCAGGAGAGTTCTCATGTACAAGAATAATTAGAAGAATTAGGTGAGTGATAAAGGGGATATTTGGTACGTGCTAGTCTGTTACGATGAATGGAGTGGAGAGCTTCCATAAAAAGGCGGGAAATGTAGTGAAATTATGCAATATAAGAGGGGATGTGGTGTAAATTTAGTGAGAGATAGCCTCTCTGTTCAAAACTTCAAATGATGATAAAATGAGTCAAAACTTCTTCCAAAAATGGTATTTATGCTGTTTTGGGGTGATTGTTTCTCTTAAGGCCTAATGAAAATAGTTCAGCTGATCAAGTTGAAGGAAATTGTTGGATCAATAAACATTATAAGTGTGTTTAGATTTTTGCGTGTTTGCAAATAGCCAATGAAATAGCAACATGTCTTTGGTTCTAAGCAAAAGTTTATAAAGATTGGGATTCGGCTTGATGCTCCTTAATCTACCCCTGCTCTGAGCCCACCATATATATATATATATATATATATATATATGTATGTATATATACTGGTATTTAGAGTAAAATGCCTCTTGCAAATGTGTTTCATAACATGTTTTTCAAGAATTGACAGATTTTTATAACCTTGTTCTATCTTTGATCAATGTCTGCAGAAGGTGTCTCAGTTTATGAGCCGTGCTGCACGTCTTAATGAGGCATTTTCAGTGGTGAGACGGGTTCCTATAATACGCCCTGCCCTTCCAGCGCCTGGAGTAAATTCATGGCCTGTAATGAGTTTGAGATAAAAGGTAATTTGGTGAAGTAGATATTGAAAAAAAAAGTGTGTCCACACGGTAAGTTTGATGATTACATTTACATATGTATGTCTGTCTTGCTTTGCTATTTGTGTATTCAAGTGTTTCGGTTCTTCCTTGTGTATTAACTCTGAAGAATTTGAAATGTGTATAAATTCCAGACAATAATCTCTTTGCTATTCTCTCTTTTGGTTTCTTTCCATGCCGACCTACTTTTCATGCATTCGAGTTCTGCATTAAAACTTTAGCAAAGTTTCTCATATGAATGCCTTTTCTTTTTGCTCCCATAATTTGGTGGAGAGGTAAAGAAGCTCTTCCAAAGAAGTAGAGAATCAGTTGTTGAATACCTTTTTTTTAATACCTTTTTGAATAAAAGTTCATTCAAGATTATTTGATGACTTGATGGTTATCAATGGCGTTAGTGTGGATGAGAGATAAGAGATAGGTATCAAATGGCTGGATAAAGAATTAGTAAAGAGTAAGTTTTTAGAGAAAAAGAAACAATAATTTTATTAGAGCTTTTATAAGAAAATGCACAAACAAGACTTTTTTTTCCCTTCATTTTTTGAATTGTATCCAAATATTTCTAACAAAAGATTTTCTTATAATATAGGAAAATTCAAGAAAAATAGTTGTGTTTGAAAAATTCTCGAATAAGTTCTCGAACATCCTAAGCGAAGATATATTAAAACATGATATGCATTTCTTGCGTATCTTTCTTTGTTCAATGTTTGATATTCGTCAGGCTTCTCTTGTGTACCTTCCTTTTGGTTCATGGTTCGATATTCATACAGCGAATTAGGTGTGGTTCAAACATAAACCATACACTACTAATGCTTTCATCCGATTCATTTATGAACCTATTGTTAGGGGTATTTTTGTTCAGCTTGACACATCAATAAAAACAGCAGGAATTACTAACATATCAAATGATGTCATCAGAAGTCAAAGATGGTCCACTTCATCAGTGGGGTCAACATACAACACGTGGTAGCACCACGAGAGCAACAAAAATAAGCAGAGTCTAATCGTCTGATAGGGTCTATTCTCCAAGTAAGCAATCTTTGTCAAATGTGCAATCTCAAACAGAGATCACGCTAGATATAGAACCTTAGATTTATCTCTTGAAGTCATCTCCAACAAGGAAATGCAACAATTGTTCTCCAAATCAAAGAATTCTAAATTGGGTGCAATTCCTCAATTCAAGGAATCTCAATCGCAATCACTCCAAAGCTTATATACAGGAAATAAGTCCTAGAGTCAAGGAGATTGATCAATATCAAGAAATTAACTACTAAATAGGCATGCAAATCAGAATCTTGCAAAGATATGATCTCATCATAATCTTGCAAGGATACGATCTCATCGATCCTTTACTTGCACACCAAGGATTAGGGCAACACCTTATTATACCTATAAATACACTTGTGTTATTCAAAGTGAAGACATGCAATTATTCGAGATGAAGAGGGTATTGAGTGTGTAATCTCCGAGATCATAGTGATATTTTCCTTACCATCTCCTGCAACTGTGGTTTTTTCTCCATCTTAGGGTTTTCCATGTAAAATCTCGTGTTATGTGTGATTGCTTTTCTTTTTATATTACAATAAATAACCATACTCGCTGAACAAGCCAACCACCAAGGGCTACTCCGCGACTACATTATAACCACGTGAAAGAGAGAGGTTTTTGATTGCTTCACATTGACCAATAAAAACCCTTGATCTTCCTACGTGTTATCATTGGCGAGTTGACAATGATTTAAAAATCACCATCAACAATTGACACAAGAAGGAGGGGGGTCGAATAATAACTTCGAGGAACCCTAGTGAACAAGTCACGATCAACTTTACAAGCACTCTCAACATGAATATGCAAGGAAAAGGGGGTCATTAGCAACTCGCTAGGTCTCAATAGTTCATAGCACCAACCGCACAATTGACACGCCATCAGAACGGCTGCACACATCCGACACGCCATTGGAACAGCTGTCGGACCACTGGCGAGTGGGTTGACACCACCATTGCCATCTGAAGTGGAATCTTCGGATTTACAAGATACTCTTTTGGGCCGTCGTCAGCCGACCACTGGAACATTGTCAAATCTGCCAACAAAGCTTGGCGAACAGCCGCCTAGATCACTGGTGAGTTGGTTGACATCACGAGCACCATATGAAGTGAAATTGACCGATCTACAAGAAAGTCTTCTTGGCCGTCATCAAACGAGCACCATAACATCCTCAAATCGTCCCGTAAAGACGAACGGTCATCGTTAGACCTACACTGATCCAACGCAAATCTTAAAAAAAAAATAAAATGAAACCACCGGCGAACTCGGTATGCTCAAAACTTCCAGATCCGATACCACCAACAAACTTGGTATGCTCAAATCTTTCAAATTGGCTTCAAAGACAAATTTACCTTAACATGTGTTAGAAACTAGACTCATCTCGGTAAAAAACACTCGTAGTCAATTCTCAACTAAGTTAACTCAATACTACATCAGCGACTAAGTCAACAACAAACAAAGAATTCACAGGCAAGACGACTAGACTTTAGGTTCGGTGTGTGACTGAGGTTAGTTAATCTACACAAGTTTAATATATTAAGTGATTTATTATACAAAAATAAATATTTTACCACCCTCCCTGGAAAATCGATCAAATAATGATTTTGATTCGGAATCTAATCGAGACGATGATCTCGATAAGAGCGTTTCATTCGAACTCAAAGGTATGCTCATACTCGCTTGCTATGTTACTAGTTATTGGTCGTGTTAGCACTATCTCGCATCTCTATCAATAACCCGGTAGAATATCATACTGCTTATTTTTATTTAAAATGCTTTGAATCTGCCAATAGATTGGTAAAATTAGAAGTCGCATAGTACATGCTTTTACCCTACGCATTCAACATAATTTTCAATCAAAGCATCTATCTTTTACACGAATTACTTTGACTTCAAGATGCATCGTTACCCTCGCCAAACAAATAGTTTTCACTATGGCTATCTATTTTCTTTTTGTCAAGCATCTTTATTTTTCTTCTAAAAACTGTCCCATGGACATTATGCCTCTTTGAAGACCTCACTTTGCATGAGAAAAGTTAATGTTGTGATTCATAACTTGCTGCAATATTTGTATTAGCAAAGCCTCTAGACTTCAAAAAAATAAAATGATGGCTTTGCATTATCTAATGTCATAATGGGTGAAATCAGCGTCTACACGTTTGATACACCATCTTATTTTTTACAGTTTGACATGCCCCACATAATGACAAGGTCAAAAGAAAAATTATGAGACCTGAATACTAGCTTTTGTGATCAAAATATAATCAGTTACGATCAATTATTTTATATATTGGTCTATTTTCGCATACAAATACATAGAACACTTAGGGACCGTTTGGTAACGATTTCGTTTTTCAGTTTTTGTTTTCTTGTAATTTGATGTTTTCGAAAAACTAATTTTTGGATTTTTTGGATTCGAAAATGCATTTGGTAGCAATGGTTGAATACGATATTCGGAGAATCAAAACATATAAAATGTGTTTGGTATAATAATTTTAAAATCATTTTTAAAAGATTAATATTATAAATAATGAAAAAGTGATATTAAAATAATTAAACATTAAAACTAAAAAGCTTAAAATTAAATAATAAATAAATTTAATTTTCATCATCAAACCTATCGAAATCATCATCATCTTTTAAAACCTAGCCACCACCACATCTCATCATCATCATCTTCATCAAACCTAGCCACCACCACCATAACCCATCAAAATCACCAGCCACCACCACCTTAACCCACCGAAATCACCAGCCACCACCCTACGATGCGCCGATCGTCTCCAGTCGAGGAGATCGAACCCAACCAAAGCAGCTCCTCTTGCCACCGATCTCTCTCTGTCTCTCTCTCCTCATCTATCTCTATTTCATTCGGTGGTCAGCGGAGATGGTCTTCGAGATCTAGGTTTGGTTTCGATCTCTCTCTCTCCTTATCTATCTCTATTTCATGCGGCCAGCGAATGATGTTTGAAGATGATGGTTTCGATTTGGGTCTTGGTGATGGTGTGGGCGGTGACGGTGATGGGTTCGACGGCGGCAGGTGATAGTGCCGGCGGCAGGTGATAGTGCCGGCGGCTAGTGATGGTACCATCGACTGGGTTCTGTTAGGGATTTGCAATGATTTGGCATCTTAATTACTATTTTATATTTGGTAACTTGTTATTTGATTTTGCTTTAATGAGAATAATTGAGAGACATTAGTGGAGCAAGTCAAGGGAGTGATTTTAGGAACCCAGATTCTATTTAGAGAAATGATTCTGATGTGAATGGTAATTTTTCTTGACAAATTGTTATTCCTCTTCCTTGTTTCTTATCAAGTTCTTCATGAAGATCAGCGATGGATCCAGATTATTTATTTATTATTTTTTTTTTGGTTTTTGGATTAGTACCATTTACATGAGAACAAGAATACTGAGAATGATAAATTGTTGTTCTCAGAATTCTCACTTTTTTGTTCATTGAAAGTGAAAACTGTTCTCTGAGTTTTCTAATTTTGTTTTTTGGAAAAATTCCACCAAACAAGTTCTCACTGTTTTTTGTACTCAAAAAACAAAAAACACATTTTGAAAACGTTAACAAACGCACCCTTAGCTTTCGCGTATTTATCTTGGCTTCGTACTCATATCTCTCATACATGATACATAACATATAAAAATATACTTGAGGTATGCCATGTTGGCCCAATGAGTATGCCAGCCAGCCCTATGGCTCTTACACGCAGATCATCCATCATGGATTCATGGGTTCTGTATTCAAACACTAACCATTAACGGTGATGTAACTAGATAGCCGCCCTAAACTAATTCATATCAAGATCGACGGAGAAGTGCCTCCCCTTCTTCTGAGAAATCAAGAAGGGTAAGGCCATGACCTAGGGGCCAGAGAGTGAGCTCGCTTTCTGTGAGCTCAGGGACTACCTGGCCAGCCTGCCTCTACTAGTCAAACCCCTACCAAGAGATGTACTGCAGCTATACCTAGCAGTATCAACCACAGGGACTAGCGCGAAACTGGTCAAGGAATGCGAATGAGGGATCCAAAGGCCGCACTATAAGAAAATCATTCATTTACTACGGGCGATGCCTGTAGTGGACGCGTATCGATTACGGGCATCGCCCGTTATATGCGAGGCTATGATGGATAATGTCATGTTTCGACTACGGATATCGTCTGTGATAAATAAGCTCAACTACTACGAGCATCGCTCATAGTCAATCAGTTTTCGACTACGGATTATGTCCATGATAAATAACCTCAACTACAACGGACAGCAAGCGTAGTTAATTTGCTACTTACAACAAGCTTTGTGCGTATTATGCCTGTGATAGCTGTTTTAATTTAATTGCAATTTATTGATTTTTGTATATATATATATATATATATATATATGATTGCAATTTGATTTTTTTGGAATCTATTATCACATTAAAAAAATTATCATTCTAGACATGGATCTGTTGATAAAAGTCTGCATATATAATAAAAGTAATGTCACAAAAACATTCCGCTAATTACATCCTAGTTAGATCTCCAAAAAAAATAAATAAATTACATCATAGTTAAAAGTTAACCTATTGTACAATATTGTATGCAACATTTTCATTCACCAATATCTCATCTTCGTGCTTATGCCTAGCTATCCAAGTTTCCACTCTATCCACTTCGTCGGGATCTTCATCACAATTCTATGTCTGCAAACAAGATGAAATTATGAAAATTTTGACGGATCTAATATTAATATATTACAATTCTATGTATCTTTCATGATTTAAACTCCAATAACTGGTCATATACTTTCTAAATTATACAATTTTCCAACATTTTTCATCAATAATACAAATAAAAATTTCATCCAAACAATTCGTCTAGCCAGTTGCTATATATTTTACTGAAATTTACGTATCATTGAAAACTTTCTTTCCATGAAAAAATTGAATCAGCAAAATCAATGCATTCTATATCATGTTGGAATTTTGAATAGAATTCAAGAGTCATGTCTTTTCACTAGAAAATTGTGTCTCTTCATCAAGAGATGCAACTCTTCCAAAAGATGTGTCTTATCCAAGAGGCACATTTAAGTCTATAAATTGGAATGAAATTCATTCCAAAAATATAGGAGTTTAGTTAGAGTCTTCTAAGATATAAAATTTATGAATTAATTTCTATACAAAGTACACTTACACTGTAGTGAGAGGAAATATACAAAGTTCACTAGGGTTCTAATTTCTAGTGCTAGAAATTAGAATACAAATAGTTGTATCCTGGGAAACAGTCACCTATAGAACTTCAAGCACAAGAGAAGGGGTGAAATACTGTTTTAGGACATTGCAAGTTTGCAAGCCTCTATCTTCTTTCAATCATTGCAGATACAAGTCAGTATTTTAGTTTTACTGCATTGTTTCTTTTATTTATTATTGTTATTATTTTGTTGCAGTAATATTTCTATATTGAAATATCAATATATAGAAAGTTGATGTATACATTTTGTTGTATAAAATTTCTATTCTTTTTTCTATTTTCTATCAATGATTGTTGTGTCCCCAACAATCTAAAACAATATTTTTTTAAATGGGCTCATAATTAGTGACCATGAACATAATTGTAGAAGTGCATGAAAATACGTTTAGTGTATTTTAAAAGGCACAAAAAGTTGGCAAATGTAAAGCTTATTTGTTACAAGTAGCAGACTATTTTTTAAAACAATCATCCATGGTGATGAAATCGGTCAACATATAACTTTAGCCTTCTTGAAGCATGCGTGTGAGGCAAACCATTTGAACTGTAAAATTTGATTTTGCCTCATATAAGTGATAGTCGAATTGTGTACACTATCAAACACTCAAGTGTATGTTGATCGAACCGACATGAGTTTGAGCATGTCTATTAAATATTAAACAGTGTCTTCTATAGTGTGATTCGATAGTCAAGAATTGCACACTATATTGCTCTAGTGTGATTCATAAAAAGTTGTGAAAAGAAAATATGATATTGGCAAAATTTCCCGATTATAATTGGAAATTTGAGGCCAATTATTGTATTCTACTCATCTTCAAAATCATTGAAAATGGTAGGAGAGATAGGTTCAATGAATGTGTAATTCAGGTGTTGTACACTTTCAAACATTCACATGGACAATGTTGGGTAACCACTGTCAAATAAATTTTGATAAATTGTGTGGTATCCAAAATATTTCATGGAGAAAAATGCTTTAGTCAAATTAAAAACAGAATTTGAAAAGCAGAATAGTGAGTTTTGAGATTTCCGTTCAAAAATTGTCAGTAAATTTATTTATTTATTTTATTTGGCATTGATAGATACATGCAATTTTTTTTTTTGATGATTTTGCAAATATGATTCGTATAGTGCAAATTGGTTTATAAAATTATATGAAATGCATGTCATTCTAAGTTTATAATCTTAGAAGTAAAAATGAAATAGAATACATATTGTAGGATATGCTGAACACAGTAATTTTAAAATATTTTTTTTAAGGAATCTAGAGATGTTATTTTATGAAATTAAACTAGATTCATTGCAATGCATAAATTATATTTATGATATATACATTTGTGTGAAACCTGTAGTGTACTTCAAGTACCAAACAAACGGTCATCATGATAGATGATCGAGTCAACAATGGTCAAACTTGTTTGGAACCATTTTTCAATTGGAATTAATAAGCCAATTAAAAGAGTGGAGATGTGTGCATACAGTGTAGTACACCTGATACATGCACTGAGAATTCTCCTGCCTTTTATGAATTGTGTGAGTTAAGACACAATATTATTTTACCGAAGAAATTGGGATTATGCCTTGTGAATAAATAGGTATTTCACATTTGTAAGTATATATACATATCATATCCAACGTGGCTGCTAAATTTATAATTGCACCATGTAGAGAGAATGGTTAAGGAATTTATAATAAATTCCTCGGTGGCCTAAACCTGCCTCATTAATTATCATTTGTGATAATGATGCAGCTTTGTAATGAGCATGTAACCATATATTTGTGGTAGATATACAATTATGTGAGACAAATTGTAGTCTCAAGTTAGATTCCCTCACTTATGAGGAAGAAATTAATTTATTTGAACTTTGAATTCATGAATATGATGAATTCATGTGGGAAATGGTTGTTTGACTGATGGTATATTCAAACTTAATGTAATTGTTACCAGTGTTATTAATAAAATTAATAAGGGTTCCATTTACTTTGTTGAAACTTTAAGGGTTGCCTTGCAAAAGTTGAAGTTCTTTTACTAAAGAGAACTAAATTAAGACCTAAGATAGTTGGTTATGTTTTCATAGAATTTGCAAACACAAGTGCAACATATAGGTTCTTAATTATTAAATTTGATGTTATCTAATATACATCATAAATTTTTTAAGCAGTTGCTCTTCAATAGAGTTATATTTATTGAATATGTAAAGTCAAAGGAAAGTACTGTAGATCCTTTGACAAACATGCCTATCTAGAGAGCAAATTAAATTTATATTGAGGGGAATGAGTTTAAAGCCACTAAATGAGTTGAACCGGGCGGAAACCTAACCTAGCTGATTGGAGATCCCATGGTCTAGGTTCAATAGGCAAACTAGTTTGGTAAGACTTAAATTGTAGAACACAAAATTTAATTCATTCCTATGATGGTTGGTGTGTTGTATGCGGATGTGAAGGATATGTTTTGCATTTAATGACACCATTATCTTGTTATCAAGAGGAATTAAGCATAAAACTTTAAATTAGTGTCACCTTTATGATAGTAAATGTGGGGTCGCATTTATGAGAATGAAAAAGGCTAAATTCTCTAGAGCTATCATGAAAACCAGGATCTGTTCAGGACCAAAATAAACAAAAACGTAGGAACTAACGTATATTAAGTTGTGTTAAGTGTGAGACATATTGTCTTGATTTACTACAACGGTGAACAGTTCAAGATCATTAATATCCACTGCGTCACCAAGTAAATCCAATGTGTCTTCAGTAGGGTAAGTTCAAGTCCAAAAGACACTTCTCCCGATACATAACACTTTTGTTCCTCTCAAATGCATTCACTTAGTAGTCTATGATATAGGATCTTGAATTTTGATTCAAATGTGGGGTATTGTTGGAATTTTGAATAGAATTCAAGAGTTATGTCTTTTCACTAGAAAATTGTGTCTCTTCATCAAGAGATGCAACTCTTCCAAAAGATGTGTCTTATCCAAGAGGCACATTTAAGTCTATAAATTGGAATGAAATTCATTCCAAAAATACAGGAGTTTAGTTAGAGTTTTCTAAGATAGAAAATTTATGAATTAATTTTTGTACAAAGTACACTTACACTGTAGTGAGAGGAAATATACAAAGTTCACTAGGGTTCTAATTTCTAGTACTAGAAATTCGTACTAGAAATTAGAATACAGATAGTTGTATCTTGGGAAACAGTCACATACAGAACTTCAAGCACAAGAAAAGGGGTGAAATACTATTTTAGGACATTGCAAGTTTGCAAGCCTCTATCTTCTTTCAATCATTGTAGATACAAGTCAGTATTTTAGTTTTACTGCATTGTTTCTTTTATTTATTATTGTTATTATTTTGTTGCAGTAATATTTCTACATTGAAATATCAATATATAGAAAGTTGGTGTATACATTTTGTTGTATAAAATTTCTATCACTGATTATTGTGTCCCCAACATATCATAATAATAATAATAACCAGACATCAAGTATTCCTATAGACTTGCTTTGGCAATAAGCTACATGAACTGGCACAAAATAGATCACGTATGTATGAACATGCTGCCTCATCTGATGAGTAGATGTTTTCAACATTACACATTTACCTTCCTCTGCGAGTCAAGATCAACAATGGCTCCATCTTCCTTAACCTCATCTTCTTTTTAGCTCCAAAATCTGGAAACATGAAGATATTAAAACTAAGGTCCAATTCAATCATAATTCAACTATCATTTCTGGTGACAAAATCTTTTACTAAAACCAAAATAAAAAATTGAAACCCCACTCAAAATCTACCTCAACAAGCTGCTACACTGCCTACACATATGTTTGCAACAGAAGTTTAAAATAAAACCTTTTGCCTTTCCATATAAGCTTCAAAAATAGGTTTACCTTTCCAACTCAAGATTAGTTCTCTACAACAGTACCACTCAGACTCAAAGCCTAAAAATGCTTTGATAAGATAGGGCAAAACAGGCTTTGGTTCAAAGTGACTTCCATTTTGACCCTGTAAAATGTACACTCAAACTCAAAGCCTAACAATGCAAAATCCATAGAAGCAAAATGGTCTTTAAGACATATAAATGATTCAAATAATAAAAAACCTGTAAGTACAATCTAACATTACATTTTCCATTTTTACATATAAGCAATCAGTTGTACTAATACAAATTGACAACAATGGATTCAACAACATTAGGAAAAAAATGAACAAAAGGAATACACATTCACCAAATCAAATGCTACTAAACACAAACGAAGTAATTTAAATTTTTTAGAAAGTAAAGATTAAAAATTAACATAAAACATAAATGGACTGAGAAGAATGCATTGGACTTATATAAGACAAGCCTCCATAAGACTTTAGAATTTCAATCTTGTTGTGTTTCTTAGCTCATTCTGCATCAGCTAGAGGCTGTCATCACACAAATCCAAAATTTCAACATAAACTATCATTAAAAAAAAAAAAGAACCTTAAAGTAGACACTTAAATAGTATTATTGCATTGAAATTAAAGATTAGTCACATAAACTATGGTCTCATTGAAATTAACATAAACCTTCCAGTATACTAGTAAACTGAACTAGAAATCTAAATTTTGTGATTTTGTTTTGGTCAAGTTATAATTTTAAAAAATGTTGAAATTACCAAAAGTCAAAGAGATAAAAGGAAGAAAAATTACAGTGTTTTTCCAATGATCCTGGGCATTAACATCAGCGCCAAACTCGATCAAGCATTTTGCCACATCGATCCAGCCATGAAGAGAGGCCACATGAAGCGGAGTCTGATTATCGTAGTCTCTAGCATGGACCAGAGACTGATCTTCTTCGAGAAGTTTGTGGACAGCAGTGACGTCGTTTTGGTGAGCGAGCCACAATATCAGCGAAGTTCTTCTAACTCTAGCCTTCTCCTTCTACTTGTTCGTCGAAGAAGACGACGACGAGGGGATCCCCATCGACACCGTCGAGGATTCGCCAGCGGAGGAACTACGGGAGCTCATGAGATCGGATCGTATGGGCATGAAACCAGATCTTTCTTTTTTAATTACTTCTCTTCCGTTGATCAAAGGTACCCAGACCCAAGAGAGGAAATTGAAATAGCCTAGAACCAATTTGGGGATTTACTTTATGAGAGAGAATGATTTTTAGGGATTTAGGTAAAAGATCCACTTTAGAGAGGTAATAGATTTTGGGGATTTTTGGAAGTGGAAATTAGCGAAAATAGCCTTTCCCAACATTCACTTTCTAGGAAATAGCCCTTTGGATAAAAAATTGCATATATAGCCGCTTTGCCAACCCTATTTAAAACTATGCCCTTAAGAGGCTCTCACATGGAAATTCCCTAAATACCCTCCTTAAATGTTCGAACAAATAAAAATTGATCACATTTACTAAATTACCCTCCTCATTCGCATTCCCCACAAAATGACTAACTTGCCCTCTGATTTCCCACAGAACTAATAGTTTACAACACAATTGAAAACAAATTCAAACTCTGCTCTGTGTGATTACGCAAACCCAAACCCAAACCACGTTGCCGTTGCTATGACGCAGAGATATAGTGACGCAGAGATATAGTGACGCAAAAGCCCAAACGACGAAACTCTGCTCTGTGTGAAATCGCAAACCCAAACAACAACAAACCAAAAATAGAGAGAGAAAGGAGAAGCATGAGGTTGTCGTTGTCCTCATCGCCGTTGCCTTCGCCATTGGCATTGAACGAAGCACCCAAACCCTAGACGAAACGCAAACCAATTTCCAAAGTACTAATTTGTTCAAATTTGTGTTTTTATTGGAGTTTGTTCTTGTTTGTGTTTTGGGATTGTAATTTGTGTTTTTGACTTGTTTGTATGTGTATTTGGAGGTTGTGTGTTTTTATGGTACTTTGTGCTATGAACACTACACTAGAAATTTATAGTGGGAGGGAGGGAAGAAAGAAGAGAAATACATTTGTAGAGTAAATGACTGATGTTGCAAGTAATGGTAAATGCATATGTTGAGCCTATGAATGATTGTCATAAGCATAGGGCCGATGGATGGATGATGCATGTATTATTTTGAGGCTAAGACTGATGTTGAATGTGTATTAGTTGAATGATTTTCATAAGCCTAGTACTGATGTTGAGCCTGGGAGTGATGATACATGCATAATTTTAAGCATAGGACATATTTTTATAAGCCTGGGACTGAAAATGACTTATTTTGCACGGAGAGAGCCTAGGTTTAATGGTAAATGTATATGTTGAGCCTATGAGTGATTTTCATAAGCCTAGGGGTGATGGATAGGATGCATGTATGTATTATTTTAAGCCTAAGACTGATGTTGAATGTGTATTATTTGAATGATTTTCATAAGCCTAGTATTGATGTTGAGCCTGTCACTGATGATACATGAATAAATGTGAGCCTAGGACATATTTTCATAAGCCTGGGACTAAAAATGACTTATCTTGCATAGAGGGAGCCTAGGTTTAATGGTGAATGTATATGTTGAGCCTATGAGTGATTTTCATAAGCCTAGGGGTGATGGATGGATGATGCATGTATGTATTATTTTAAGCCTAAGACTGATGTTGAATGTGTATTATTTGAATGATTTTCATAAGCCTAGTATTGATGTTGAGCCTGTCACTGATGATACATGAATAAATGTGAGCCTAGGACATATTTTCATAAGCCTGGGACTAAAAATGACTTATCTTGCATAGAGGGAGCCTAGGTTTAATGGTGAATGTATATGTTGAGCCTATGAGTGATTTTCATAAGCCTAGGGGTGATGGATGGATGATGCATGTATGTATTATTTTGAGCCTAAGACTGATGTTGAATGTGTATTATTTGAATGATTTTCATAATCCTAGTACTGATGTTGAGCCTAGGACTGATGATACATGCATAATTTTGTGCCTAAGACATATTTTCATAAGCCTGGGACTAAAAATGACTTATCTTGCACGGAGAGAGCCTAGGTTTAATGGTGAATGTATATGTTGAGCCTATGAGTGATTTTCATAAGCCTAGGGGTGATGGATGGATGATGCATGTATGTATTATATTGAGCCTAAGACTGATGTTGAATGTGTATTATTTGAATGATTTTCATAAACCTAGTACTGATGTTGAGCCTGGGACTGATGACACATGCATAATTGTGAGCCTAGGACATATTTTCATAAGCCTGGGATTGAAAATGACTTATCTTGCACGGAGAGAGCCCATGTTTAATGGTGAATGTATATGTTGAGCCTATGAGTGATTTTCATAAGCCTATGGGTGATGGATGGATGATGCATGTATGTATTATTTTAAGCCTAAGACTGATGTTGAATGTGTATTATTTGAATGATTTTCTGTTAGGTTTATAGTTTGTGTTGGCATGTATTCCATATCAAAACGTGTTTCTTTTGTAATGTTTAGTGGTCCATATGTTGAAGATTTATGAAGACGAATAAAGTCTTGGCCATAATTCATGCAAAATGCCGGCTTCAAAGAGATATGTGTTTCATTGATCATCAAAAGTAATATAAGACCTCATATCTCTTACAAGGCTAGGCGCACACACACACATGGCATCCTTGTGTGTTCCTTCATGGTTAAACATCATTTATATATCACTTTCACACACTTGATAATATATGCTCATGTATTTATACTATCTTGACAAACTTTGCTTATTGCATGTTCTAGGACTATGTCTAGGAAATAGCATATGTGTGTGTCTTTGTGTTTGTTTGTGTGTCTTTGTGTTTGGACTTGAATATGCTCTATTATGATTCCTTATTGAGTTCCGGTCGTTTCGGTAACTCATTCATTTAATTTCGAGTCCAAACGATGTAGCTACGCTACTTTTCGTTCTCATTCGTTGAGTTGACTTCATCGTCGTTCTCCGAGATAATTTCTCAACCATTTTTCAAAGTTGTGTAGTCTTTGCCATGCGTGAGGGAGTCATGGTTCGTAATTCGAAAACATATTTAAAATCGGTGTTCGGATGCCCAAGATACGGCTGAAGAACATGAGGGAGCGCGCGAGAGGAGTGAGTGACCAAGAGGCCACGTGGCCCAAGCAGTGTCGGAGCCGTGGGCCCCACGGCTAGAGAGGGTCTCTGGCCCCGTGTGGCCCACGCGCCCCCCACGGGCTGGGGTGACATGGCAACTTGTGATTGGCCCATTTTTCTCTTCTCTCTCCTCCTTTTTATTTCTCTCTATTCTCTCCATTTCATTTTGAAGAAGAAAAATTGTAGAATTCCCGTCAGATTTTTCTCCCAAATGTTCTCATCTTCCAAACACCATAACTTCTTCATACGAAGTCGGATTTGAGTGATTCAAGTTGTAGAACGTTTGTAATCGAGTCCTATACCTTTTCAAAGTGGTTTGGTGGCTGTTTGATTGATATTTCTGGTGGTTCCACACAGAAATACGAACCAGCTTATGAATCCAAGGTATTGGTCTTATCTTTGAGATTTCTTCTTTTATAACCTTCAATTTGCTTGGGGTTTCTTCTTCTATATGTATGTTTATGTTTGGTGAATTTTATTGAGAAAGATAGCTTCATAATCATTCTAATCAAAAGTCTATTTAGAGACAAATGTGGACTAGTTTTTATGATTCTAGGTTTTTCACATGTTTGTGAGTTGTATTGTGATTAGAATGACATCTTAGGTTGTTTGTAACTTGATTGAATCAATTTTGTGATAAATGACCTTGAGATTTGATTTGATCCTTTGATTGATGAAATCTAGGATTATTGTATTTGTATGTGTTTTAGAGCAATCTAGGATTTAATTGATTTATATCTTGAATCCTTGCTCTATATTTTTGGCTAGAATATTGATTGATTGAATCTCATATATCTAGCATTTTATTGTATCTTGATAGCATCTTGAACTTGTACTTCATGAATATATTTTGTTCAAGTGTTGTATGTTTGAATGAGACTTTGAGTTTATGTGTTTGGTGTTTACACATGCTTTAGGTTTTATTCTTCTATTTTGTATCTAGACTTTTATTACTTGTGATATCACATGTTTAGGTCTATTTGTACCATGGAATGTATTGATCACATGTTCTATGTTGAATTGGTTGTTTGCATCATTTGCATTCACATGATCACACTAGGAAGTCCTTGTAAAAGGCATGAAGTCTTGGTTAGAGTCGGGATGACTCGGATAGCCAAGCAAGAAGACTTGCCTAGAGTCGGGATGACTCAGATAGGTAAGCAAGAAGTCATGGCTAGAGTCGGGAGGACTCGGATAGTCATGCATGGGAGTCTCTCTAGAGGCATGAGTGCCTTGGATAGGGAGTTGGCTATTATATTGGTAGGCTTAGGCGTATGGTTAGACATAGACTCCAAAAGAGCGGGGTACACGGGAGGTGTATGCACTCTTGAGGAATTTCTAATCTTCCATCGATGTTGGTTTTGTGTGTTGTCCAATATATGATGGTTCCGCATCATTAAGGGATTTCATACTTTCCAATAGGGTTGGGTAGACTTAGACTCCACTAGGTTGGGTGAGCTAAAGATTGGTCACTTTGTGGATTCTCTAATTTTATCATCCAATATATATAGTACCCTAATGGTTGTATTTCAACCCATAGATGTTTCCTCCTTGGAGGTTTTACCACGTTAAAAAATCTCTTATGTTAATTCTTCCTATCTCTATCTTTTATATTTTATTTGTGTATGTTATTATCTTGTTTCATATTATTCACTTGTGATGTATAGTGAAGCAAATATTTGTAAAGTGTGATTGGTGGATTCATTCTTTTTGATCACTTTTGTATATATGATTCTTTTTGTATATTGTAATTTTTGTATAGTGATATTTGATCACTCTTGTAACTCATTGAACATCTATTGAAATACAAGTATTCTTTGTTGTTGTGTTTATTTGTTCTTATACCTCACACAACTAGATGATATACTTAGACATTGTTCTCATGATTATATTCTCATATTGTCTATGTATGTCTTTCTTGGTTTATTTTGTTGTGTGTAAGGCTACCTTGAGGGACAAACGAAAGTTTGTTCAAGGGATTGAAAAAAGGTGTAAAAACCTATTCACCCCCTCTAGGTATGCCTTAGGCAATTTAACTACGTTTGTATACTTTCAATTGGTATCAGAGCGGGTCGTCGGATGGCACTCAACAAGATCCGGTTTATACTTACATGTGGATTGCTTAAGTTTTTGCAAGTATGGTTTTCCAAGATGATGTGATGACCAAAGGGGCTTCGAATTCTAGGCCTCCTCTTCTCAAGGGTCACAACTATGGGTTTTGGAAATTGAGAATGAAGGCTTACATTCGATCTATTGATGAGAGAGCTTGGATGACCGTTGAAAAAGGTTACCTTGCTCCCAACAAGATTGAGAATGGAGTGACCGTTTCCAAGCCTAGGAGTGAGTGGTCTACTAATGAGTTTGAGTTAGCAAAATGGCATCATCGGGCGGTGAATGTTATTTTCGGAGGTGTTGATAGTAGGCAATTTTCCTACATTCAAAACCTAGAAACCACAAAGGAGGCATGGGAAGCTCTCCAAGTCACCAATGAGGGGACTAAAGCGGTGAAGAACTCTCGTCTTCAGTTGCTCACTTCCCAATTTGAGGTTTTGCAAATGGGTGAGGAAGACAAGTTTGTTGACTTCCAAGACAAGCTACTAGACATCGCCAACCAATGCCAAGCACTTGGTACTCCTATCTCCGGTGAGAGGCTAAATTGGAAGATTCTTAGATCACTTCCAAAGAGGTTCAAAGCCAATGTTACCACCATTGAAGAGAGCAAAGACGTTGACGTCATGAGCTTAGATGAGTTACTAGGATTTCTTCAAACTTTTGAGGCGTGCATGAAACCGAAGGCTAAGAACAAGGGTTTAGCTCTCAAGGTTGTCAAGGAAGCTAGTAGTAGCGATGATGATGAGGAGATGGATTTACTGGTTAGGAAATTTAGAAAGTTCATGAGGAAAGGTGCCAAGCCAAGTGGCAAGTACTCAAAGGACAAGGAAGTCAAAAAGTCCTTATTATTTTGAGCCTAAGACTGATGTGGAATGTGTATTATTTGAATGATTTTCATAAGCCTAGTACTGATTTTGAGCCTGGCACTGATAATACATGCATAATTGTGAGCCTAGGACTTATTTTCATAAGCCTGGGACTGAAAATGACTTATCTTGCATGGAGAGAGCCTAGGTTTAATGGTGAATGTATATGTTGAGCCTATGAGTGATTTTCATAAGACTAGGGGTGATGGATGGATGATGCATGTATGTATTATTTTAAGCCTAAGACTGATGTTGAATGTGTATTATTTGAATGATTTTCATAATCATAGCACTGATGTTGAGCTTGAGACTGATGATATATGCATAATTGTGAGTGTAGGACATATTTTCATAAGCCTGGGACTGAAAATGACTTATCTTGCACGGAGAGAGCCTAGGTTTAATAGTGAATGTATATGTTGAGCCTATGAGTGAATTTCATAAGCCTTGGGGTGATGGATGGATGATGCATGTATGTATTATTTTGAGCCTAAGACTGATGTTGAATGCGTATTATTTGAATGATTTTCATAATCCTAGTATTGATGTTGAGCCTAGGACTGATGATACATGCATAATTGTGAGCCTAGGACATATTTTCATAAGCCTGGGACTGAAAATGACTTATCTTGCACGGAGAGAGCCTAGGTTTAATGGTGAATGTATATGTTGAGCCTATGAGTGATTTTCATAAGCCTAGGGGTGATGGATTGATGATGCATGTATGTATTATATTGAGCCTAAGACTGATGTTGAATGTGTATTATTTGAATGATTTTCATAAGCCTAGTATTGATGTTGAGCCTGGGACTGATGATACATGCATAATTGTGAGCCTAGGACATATTTTCATAAGCTTGGGACTGAAAATGACTTATTTTGCACACAGAGAGCCTTGGTTTAATGGTGAATGTATATGTTGAGCCTATGAGTGATTTTCATTAGCCTAGAGGTGATGGATGGATGATGCATGTATGTATTATTTTAAGCCTAAGACTGATGTTGAATGTGTATTATTTGAATGATTTTCATACGCCTAGTACTGATGTTGAGCCTGACACTGATGATACTTGCATAATTGTGAGCCTATGACATATTTTCATAAGTCTGGGACTGAAAATGACTTATCTTGCATGGAGAGAGCCTAGGTTTAATGGTGAATGTATATGTTGAGCCTATGAGTAATTTTCATAAGCCTAGGGGTGATGGATGGATGATGCATGTATGTATTATTTTGAGCCTAAGACTGATGTTGAATGTGTATTATTTGAATGATTTTCATAATCCTAGTACTGATGTTGAGCTTGAGACTGATGATACATGCATAATTGTGAGTCTAGGACATATTTTCATAAGCCTGGGACGGAAAATGACTTATCTTGCACAGAGAGAGCCTAGGTTTAATGGTGAATGTATATGTTGAGCCTATGAGCGATTTTCATAAGCCTAGGGGTGATGGATTGATGATGCATGTATGTATTATTTTGAGCCTAAGACTGATGTTGAATGTGTATTATTTGAATGATTTTCATAATCCTAGTACTGATGTTGAGCCAGAGACTGATAATACATGCATAATTGTGAGCCTAGGACATATTTTCATAAGCCTGGGACTAAAAATAACTTATCTTGCATGGAGAGAGCCTAGGTTTAATGGTGAATATATATGTTGAGCCTATGAGTGATTTTCATAAGCCTAGGGGATGGATGATGCATGTATGTATTATATTGAGCCTAAGACTGATGTTGAATGTGTATTATTTGAATGATTTTCATAAACCTAGTACTGATGTTGAGCCTGGGACTGATGATACATGCATAATTGTGAGCCTAGGACATATTTTCATAAACCTGGGACTGAAAATGACTTATCTTGTATGGAGAGAGCCTAGGTTTAATAGTGAATGTATATGTTGAGCCTATGAGTGATTTTCATGAGCCTAGTGGTGATGGATGGATGATGCATGTATGTATTATTTTGAGCCTAAGACTGATGTTGAATGTGTATTATTTGAATGATTTTCATAATCCTAGTACTGATGTTGAGCCTGGCACTGATGATACATGCATAATTGTGAGCCTAAGACATATTTTTATAAGCCTAGGACTGAAAATGACTTATTTTGCACGGAGAGAGCCGAGGTTTAATGGTGAATGTATATGTTGAGCCTATGAGTGATTTTCATAAGCCTATGACTGATGGATGGATGATACATGTATATATTATTTTAAGCTTAGGACTGATGTTGAATGTGTATTATTTGAATGATTTTCATAAGCCTAGTACTGATGTTGAGCCTGAGATTGATGATACATGCATAATTTTGTGCCTAGGACATATTTTCATAAGCTTGGGACTGATGTTTTCTTTTTGTTTTCATTATTTAGATGCCTCGAAATTCGATTGTAGGTTTGTGGCGGTTCCCAGACCATGAGAATTGGGTTCCCGTGAGAGTAAACAGTGGAAGTCAAATGTTGATCATTACACGGTTGAAGTCTGTCCTACATAAGTTTAGGTGGAAAAAGTCAAGCAGGGCCCATTTAGCAAATATTTGGATTTGAAAGAGCCGTTGACACTTTACGGGCAACTTATCCATAATATTTTGAAAAGAGAGATCATTCACCCCGAAGGATAAAGAGAAGATGAGATGTGGTTTGTGTTGGGGAAGTCAAAAGCCCGTTTCGGCCAAGAAGAATTTTGTGTATGCAGCGGTTTGAATATGGGACAACTGCCCGAAGGTTTTGCTAATAACAATGAAGTACGAGAGGATTTGATACTTAGAAGAATTTTCAAAGGAAAAAGGCCGACTGCGGAGCTATTGTATGCCACTTTGAGGAAAATGACGTTCGAATAGAGTGAAGATGCGTATAAGATGTTGAATATATATATGGTGAGCCAATTCTTTGGCACGGATGACGGACGGACCACAGCCATATCGGGGTGGCTGTTTTCATTAGTTGAAAACGAAGAAGAATTCAAAAAATTTCCATGGGGTTCTTACATATTCAGGTTTACACTATATTTTTTGAAGGGTGTACTTCACAGACGGCTATCCCAACTGAGAGGTGAAGCAAAGAAGGGAGGTAAGAACGGGAAGCTGCAGAAGAATAAGAATACAAAAGACTTAGAAGAAGAAGAAGAAGAAGAAGATAAGAAGAAAAAGAACAAGAAGAGGAAGAAAAAGTTAGTAGTAGAAGAAGAAGAAGATAAGAAGAAAAAGAACAAGAAGAGGAAGAAGAAGTTATTATTAGAAGAAGAAGTGAAAGGGAAAGGGAAAGGGAAAGAGAAAGTGAAGCCGCAGGGTAAGGAAGAGAAGAAGGAAAAGAAATCAAAATATTATACATACAATTTGTCCAGGTTCCTTTTAGTACTTCAGGTAAGTTTTAGAAAATTTTTGCATGTTATCAAACTTTTTTTAGTGTTTCTCGTTTCATACTTTGTTGGATTGAAAAACATTGATTCATAGTAGTTAGTTTAAATTGTATAGGTATGGGCCATGGAGATGATAATTCGTTTTGATGATCACCTTGGAAAGTGAATTGGTACAGGGTATCCACGGTTCACTAGATGGGAATTTAGTGCAAGGATTTCAGATATTGAATCAAAATTCAATTCATCGGTGTGTACTTAATGACATACCTTTGTTTTTAGTTAATTATTTGTAGAAATTCGCTAACAATTGTTTGTTCCTGATATGCAGATGGCTTTATTTCCTTGGGAAGTTGAAACTTATGAAAATGGTACAAATTACTTCAAGTCATTGAACCTGAAATACATTTGTGAGCCACTAGCTGAAAATAAGAGAGAGTAATTGGCTTTGCCAATACATCCAAGTGAACAGGAAGAAGATCTTGGTTATGATGATGGAGTTGATAATTATTAGACAGGCAATGAAAGTGATGGGATATGCGCTTCTGTTCTGAAGGAGACAGGAGGCTCTGTGGGGAGAAATAAAAGCACATTTTGTAACGAATATTCCCCCCCTTCTAAGAAGCGTCTGTTCTCCGATGGAAATTCTAAGGTATGATTGCATCTATACTATTTGGTTTTAGACTATTAGTATGTTATTCTTGTATGCATTGTATTAATTATTGCAAAATTTAGGTGCCTTCCACAATCCCAGAACTATATGTTGCTATGCTTGATAGCGAGAAACGTATCATTGCCTTCTGTAGAAATGAATTTGCAAAGATTAGGAAGGAGACGGAGGTTAGATATAAAGTTGTTGAAAATTATATTATTATTTATATATAATAGTTTAGTCCTTAATAAATTCCACTAATTTATTGATGTTGATGTTTTTAAGGGTGCTGAGCAAGATGATGAGGCTATTGGTGATAAGGCTGTTGTTGAGGAGGATGTTGGTGGTAAGGTTGCTAGTGATAAGGCTGTTGGTTATAAGGCTGTTGTTGAGGGGGATGTTGGTGGTAAGGCTGCTGGTGATAAGGCTGTTGTTGAGGAGGATGTTGGTGGTAAAACTGCTGGTGATAAACTGCTATTGAGGAGGATGTTGAAGAACATGGTGACCAGCAAGATGTTGAGGAGGATGTTGAAGAAGTGGGTGAGCAGCAAGATGTTGCTTTTGTACGTAAGGCTGGTGAGGAAGATGATGCTTTTGTAGGGAAAAATACCGTAGTACACGCAGCGGAAGTGAGACTAAAAATAGATTTAGTATGTTTTAAAATTTTTCCTTTTTATGAACCTTAAACCCTTTAATTAATTAACTATACATATCAAGTAACAAAAGTAGAATACCTTTTGTCGCGTGATCCGATTGACTTACGTCGATGGTAATCCGCAAGATCTTCAATCCTAGCACGAACGTGAATCACCTAGGAGCGTGGTCTCCCTTTTCTTTGAATTACAAACCTGAGAATGGACAAACAAACTTTTCTTTTTCTTTTTCTTTTGTTAGTCACAAAACAATCAAAAGAATACAAAGATTATTCCGATCACTTTTGAGTTCTCAATCTAATGATCGAAACTCGTGTGAACCTAATTCGATGTTGTACACACAAGCTTATTGATGAACAAGCAATTAGTGTACCATCAAAAGAATAATCTCTTCTCTCTTTTATGTCTTGGTAGAATAATCAAACACTTGTCTATGAGTTTAGAAGAAGAAGAAAAATTGATTCAGTCAAGCCTTAGAGGTGGCCGAACCCTATAGCAAGAATTATATAGGGTGGCTGAATTTTGCTTCCTTTCTCCTTTAGGGTTGCCGAAATCTACCTATGATACCATTAGGGTTGCCGCAATTCCTCTACAAAAAAGGATTTGTATTGCACCCTAATTTACATCAACTTTAGACTTCTAACCCTAATCCAACTCATAAGTATTTTTATTCTTTTATTGACTATAATAAAAAGACTTCTTATTTGATTAAATAAATAAACTTAATTATTTATTTTCTTACCAAACAAGTCTTTTACTTTTAGTATACATATAGTATAACTCTAGGAAACATATTTCCTAATCAGAAAAAGATTTTGTTTCTTAATTAAATAATTAATTAATTAATTAATTAATTCTCATTTAATCAAACAATAAAATAAAATAATATTTTTGACTATATACATAGCCTTGCCGCCCCACATACAATATAAGGGCCAAATATTATTTCCTTATTTTATTTAATCAATTGGACTTTAAATAAAAAGCCCACATGTGAATCAGACCCATTCTTACTAAAAGAAACAAGCCCACATGCCTTTCATTAATATATTAATATAATTGATCAGCCCATTAAACAAATAATGTGTAAATTATATTCTTAATATACTACATGCAATTCTAGATGGACCCATAAATTGGTCCGGTAGAATATATCAAGTGATCCATGCAAGTCCGTGTGGATTGGGGATCTTAGCGGGCTATCTAAATTTAAGCTTCAATAGACATAACCTAATCACAATCAACAAATGATTCACTTAAGTCCGATCCATTAATTTTAACTCATTCCACTAAAGAGCTAAAATTGAACTCTTAAATAAAGATAGAATAAGAAGATGTTCCTCATTCATACCCTAGACAATCATGTTGGAGATAGTGTATCCTCGTGATTAATATCAGTAATTGCCAAGAGTTCATAGACCGCCTATAACTCTCCAAGTTACCATATTTACTCATCTGACCATGTTTTGAACTTGGATATTTTGACTTGTCCAGAAGCCATGTTTTCAATAGACACTATCGAAAACTCAACGTTGAGATTTAACATCCAATTACCTCAAAACATCCATATGATGATATTATACTCTCATTTAATAAATGGAGCCATGATGTCCATATCTATAAATGAAGTCCTCTATCGATTAACAAATGAATATCACCAAACTATCGAGGATAGACTATGCTATATAATCGTACTCATTGATAACTCAAATGATATCACTTGCAACCATAAGTCCATCATTTATCTCAGGATTAAGATAGACTCTCCGATTGTCCTGATAATGAAAAGACTATTATCTATTGACGGTTCTAGATAAAGCTTTTCATTGTGATCCAGTTCAATGCACCCAGTGCACTAGATTCTTTTACTCGAAGACACTCCGATGATTTTAAACTCATCATATCTCATTTGATCCCACTCAAATGCTAGCAAAAGAATTCTACAACTTTAACAAGATAAAGGTGCCCAACCTTTAACTTAAGTTGTGAACATTATTCAAGACTAACTAAAGAATTGTGTCTACCTCATACATATCCAGATGTACGAACAATTCTTCTTTTCTCATAGTCTTTAGACCTTATGATTATTTACTTTGACAATTATAATATTAAACTATAAATGCTATAAGATTTGTTAAACCAAAAATCACTTTATTAATATGAAAAAGATTGTCAATTACAACATTACACTCTTGCTATTGAGCATAATCCTAACAGCTTTTGTTATGGATGCTGGAAATCATAGTGTTATTGGTGGTAAGCAAGATTCTCTTTGAAACTAATTATAGCACGGTGTGTATAAACCTATCTAGAGGGGGGGTGAATAGATTTTACGCTTTTTACCCAATTTTCGCGTTTAGTCAAATTTACGAAAATGCCCCAAACTAGACAATATAATAATCAAGTGTAATATGATGCGGAAATATAAACGACACTTGATTTTTACGTGGAAACCCTCACGGGAAAAACCACGGGCTGGTAAGTGTGCCACACTCGAACCTCGAATCCACTAATTGTGATAACGTATACAACCTAATCCAGGTTTGACGGCCTAATCCCGGCCAATATCCAGCTACCACTACCCTCAGGCCTGTAAAAGTGGACCTAGTCCAATTTGCTCATGTGACCACCTAATCCCGGTGTCCGACCTAATCCCGGTCAATCACACAAGACTTAAATCTCTCAAAAGAGATGCATAACCCTATGTGAATATGCAATGATATCCAAATATTGCAATAAGAGCTAGGGTACTCTAGATGCTTACCTAGGATTATAAGATGACAATATAATCAATCCTAGATATCACATATAGCTATATGTCATGGCATACAACTTTAGCTAAGTAAAGGATAACCAATCCTAGATACAAAGCTATCACAAATAACCCACAAACATTCAAAAGATTAACTAGTTGATTAAAAAACAATCTATCAACCTAGTTATCAATAAATCACACAAGAATGTTTATGGCATAGCTTTTAGGCAATAATGACCTAATCAAATAAGCTATGAAAAATTAACCCAATCAACACATAATCTCAATCATGTATGTAGAAATTAATCTAAAACATACAAGTAATAAATGAGATAAAATTGACAAGTAGAAACACTAATTATGTAAGATAAAAGTGTTCAACAAATCATACCATGTGTGTTGAAGAAGACCCACGCATTAGCATATGCTAGATGATCCTAGATGATGCTTAGATGATGATTTATGCATATGGAAATGGGTTTGGATGATCAAAGATGAGTTCTTGATGAAAAAACTCTCTTTGAAAATCCTCTCAATCAAAAATATGAGTTTATTGAGTCATTGAAGTGACCTAAGGTCAAAGAGGCATATATATATGATGTCCAATTGAAGCTATGTCGTTTTGGAAATTTTTCAAAAAGTTTCCGCGCAAGCCGCTCTACGTAGGGCGGATTTTGGGCGGGTGTAGGGCGGATTGAAAAATCAATCAGGTGCCCGCTCTACGTAGGGCGGGTGAACAGCGTAATGGGCGCGACAGTGCATCAGCTTCAACTTCAAGTGCCTCAAAACATGACCAAACGACATCGAAACCTTTCATATGATATATCGTTGGAAAGGTATGGATGTCTACTTTCTACTCCAATTATGGAATGACATTTCGATATCTGTAGAAAAAGTTATGGTCAATAGAGTGACCAAAGGTCAGAAACGGACAACAACATAGTTGCCCTGTTTTGGTGGTCACTTTGGAGATTTCAAAACCAATCCAAACGGTCATGAAATATTACGAATAATATACCGTTGGAAAGGTATGGGTGTCTAGTTTGTCCAGAATTTTACAAAACTCAATTTAAATCTTTTTATAAAAAGTTATGGTCACAAGACCATACAAAGGTCAGTTTTGAAAAAACATTGAAATTCAATCTTTTGAAACTAGACACATTACTCCAAACAACCAAACCAAAACTACCACTTATCCAAGAGAAGAATGAGACCTTCTCAAGTGGTCAACCATCGCGCTAAGACATGCACACCATCGTGCAAGCGCGGACGTTTCCGATCACACAAATGGAAACGAATTACACCACACTTAATACTAATCATGAAGTGCAAGTGTGGGAATTGAATGCATCCTAATGCCTATCATGTCATGGCATTTCATAGAACAAGATGCAATCAATTTAATGCAAGAAGAGATATTGAATAATCAATAAAGCACAATGCACACAAAATAAAAACACAACATTCAAGAATAAGAGTTATGCATGTTGTGTGTGTGTGCAACTATATCTCTTCAAGGCAAAGTAAGCACAAGATATATACCTTTGGTGCTTGTCCTCTTGAGGTCTTGGAAAGGGTCTTTGATCTTCAACTAATCACCTAGACTACCCTTACAACCAAACCCCAACATGTGGTTTGCCCACGAAATAAGCCAATCAACTAAAGGGAATCCTTACACTCTTGGTGAGGGTGTTAAGCGTGGTAAGGGTGGTGAGGAAGATGAGGTTGTTGTTCAGGGTGTTAAGGTTGTTGGGTCTATTGCAATTGAGAGTGATGGGATGGTCGAGGTATGATTTTGTCATGTATATCTATAACATATAGTGTTTATGTTATGTATATGGTCGAAGCTTGGGAACAATTCTGTTCGGCCTGGGAATAATTTGTTAGGTCTGGGAACAATTCTTCCAAGCTTGGGAATAATTTTTCAGGGCTGGGAACAATTTTGTTCTACCTGGGGTAGAACAAATTGTTAAGCCTGGGAATAATTCTTCTAGGCCTGAGAACAATTCCCTTAGGCTTGGGAACAATTATATAATACTGTTCTTGTCATCTATATGAGTATATCAATGGTTTGTACTTTACCTACTACATATTTAATTTTATGTAGGACTCGGGGGAAAAAATCTATCCTTGACTTGGAAGAACATCCATCCCCGTCCGTGTGTTTTATTGCCCAAAACTTCCCCAGTAGTGTGGTAGCACTTAGTAAGGCTGACCCGCATGTTGAATACAGAGACATCGACAAACAGAGGGCTCGAAAGAGAGTAAGGTATCTCGAAAGCCTGTACACAGATCCGATACCCAAGAAGACAAAGAAATCAAAGTCAAACGAGGAAGATATAGACTTAGTTAAGTTCACGTCTTTCCTGAAGAACGACGACCAAGTTAGGTAATATTCCATTCCTGTACTCTGTTATATTGCCATGATTTTCAATGTATTCATTTTTGAATATCTGTCCTAATGTAATTTATTCATTTTTTTAATAGTTTTTATACGGGTTGAAACTAATTATAGCACAGTGTGTATAAAACTAATCTGGGAGGGGTGTGAATAGATTTTAATTGTTATTACCCAATTTTCGCATTTAGTCAAATTTACGAAAATGTCCCAAACTAGACAATATAATATAGCAAGTGTAATATGGTGCGGAAATTAAATAACACTTGATATTTACGTGGAAACCCTCACGGGAAAAACCACGGGTTGGTAAATGTGCCACACTCGAACCTCGAATCCACTAATTGTGATAGCGTATACAACCTAATCCCGGTTTGACAGCCTAATCCCGGCCAATATCCCACTACCACTACCCGTAGGCCTGTAAAAGTGGACCTAGTCCAATTTGCTCATGTGATCACCTAATCCCGGTGTACGACCTAATCCCGGTCTATCACATAAGACTTACTTCTCTGAAGAGATCAACACCCTAAGTGAATATGCAATGATATCCAAATATGCAATATAAAGCTAGGGTACTCTAGATGCTTACCTAGGATTATATGATAACAATAAAATCAATCCTAGATATGAAAATAGCTATATGCATGACATACAACTTTAGCTAAGTAAAGGATAACCAATCATAGATACAAAGCTATCACAAAAAACCCACAAACATTCAAAAGATTAACTAGTTGATTAAAATACAATCTATCAACCTAGTTATCAATAAATCACACAAGAATGTTTATGGCATAGCTTTTAGGCAATAATGACCTAATCATTTAAGCTATCAAAAATAATCTCAATCATATAATGAGATTAATTAGATAGATATAAAATAGGCATGAAAACCTAGCTAACATAAATAACCCAATCAACACATAATCTCAATCATGTATGTAGAAATTAATTTAAACACATACAAGTAATAAATGAGATAAAATTGATAAGTAGAAACACTAATTATGTAAGATAAAAGTGTTCAACAAATCATACCATGTTTGTTGAAGAAGACCCATGTATTAGCATATGCTAGATGAACCTAGATGATGCCTAGATGATGATTTGTGCATGTGGGAATGGGTTTAGAGAGATAAAGATGTAATCTTTAAGCTTTTTCTCTCAAGTCTCTCTTTCTCTCTCAAGAATAAGGAGCCTCTCTCTCTAGGGTTTGATTTTGTGGCTCTTCCCTTAAAATGATGAGAAAGATATGTATTTATAATGCCCAAATGAAACTATGTCGTTTTGGAAGAAATGGAAAAATTATGGGCATTTTCGCGGTACTCGCGTCAATGCAGCGACTCAAGATTCGAGCACTTCGAAACATGACCAAACGATATTGAAACCTTTCATATGATATATCGTTGGAAAGGTATGGATATCTACTTTCTACTCTTTTAATAACATTTTGATATCTATAGAAAAAGTTATGGTCAATTAAGTGACCAAAGGTCAGAAACGGACAACAACAGAGTTGCCCTGTTTTAGTTGTAACTTTGGAGATTTTAAAACCAATCAAAACGGTCATGAAATATTACGAATAATATACCGTTGGAAAGGTATGGGTGTCTAGTTTGTACAAAAATTTTCAAAACTCATTTTGAAGCTTTGTGTAAAAAGTTATGGTCACAAGACCATGCAAAGGTTAGTTTTGAAAACACTTAAAACATTGAAATCCAATCTTTTAAAACTAGACACCTTACTCCAATCAACCAAACCAAAACTACCACTTATCCAAGAGAAGAATGAGACCTTCTCAAGTGGTCAACCATCGCGCTAAGACATGCACACCATCGTGCAAGCGCGGACGTTTCCAATCACACAAACGGAAACGAATTACACCACACTTAAGACTAATCATGAAGTGCAAGTGTGGGTATTGAATGCATCCTAATGCCTAACATGTCATGGCATTATCATTGAACAAGATGCACTCAATTCAAACATGCATGAATAAAATTCATGACTTTGCATCCTAATGCCTAAACATGTCATGGCATTTCAATAAACTAGATGCAATTAAATAAACATGCATGAAGAGATATTCAACAATTATGAATGCACACATATGAAAACACACAACATATAAGAATAACATTTATGCATGAGTTGTGTGTGTGTGCAACTAGATCTCTTCAAAGCACGTAAGCACTAGAAATTTACCTTTGGTGCTTATCAAGATGAGGTCTTGAAAGGGCCTTGAGCTTGAATACCAATACTTAAGCTACCCTTACAAAGAACCCCACATGTGGTTTGTTCACGAAACAAGCCAATCAATAAATGGGAATCCTTACACGGGTCAAATCCTTCCCATGACGCGTCAACTTTTTCAAGAGCTGGTCAACGTCGACAAGTGGATATCAGATATTGTAACATAATTAACTATCTATTTCTTCCTAGTTATTAAGGCTTTATGTTACTTATTTCGTAACGTACATCACTGCATTTACATAGCACATTCATAGTTACTTTGATATCTTATGGAGGAGCCGATCGAGCAGTGAGCTTAGCTACGTGTAAAATATTGGATTGGTCAACACATCTTTCTTCGCAAGTATCACCCTAGTTATATGATATGGTATATGAAAATGTGTTATAATGCATGTATTTTTGAAGTCTAGGACTGGTTGCAATAAAGTCTAGGAATTATCTCAATGAATGTATTTTTTGATGACAGACAAGTATAAACAGTAAGTGGGAAACTGAAATGAAATCGCTAGACAGCTTGAGGGAGAAAGCAAAGTCTCTGAAGGATGACCAGGAAAGAAGTAAGTCGAAAGAAACTACTTCTCCTCAACAGAAAAAAGATCATAAAAAAAAGGTCAAGAAGACCAGCGATGCTTCTCCTAAAGCAGTCAATGTCTGGGAAGAGTACCCCGAATTTGTTCCTTTAGATTACCAACCCAGTACAGATGTCCTTAGACATATTACAAGGCATGGACTTCTATACCCTCAAACTTGCTGGCAACTGGATTCAGTAAGTTGTTGGAAATGTTGTTGCGTTGTCATTATCTATTTCCTTAAATAATTTTTATCTATTATATATACAGGTGCTCATTTCGTGCCACGTTCACAGGCATTGGGTGTTATGCCATGTACTTCTCAAGGAAGGAAAAGTTAAATTATTTGACTCATTGAATGAACGGAAGAGCGGACTTAGTAATCGGCTAAAGGACATTCGTGGCCTACTTTACGTATTGCCATCTGTGTTGAAGCATGCGGTTACTACCAACAAATGAAGATCGATCCTCATGCCACCCCGTTCACATCTGAAAGCATGCATAGTGATCTCATTCCACAACAAGATGATGGGTATGTTTGACATATTTATTTACTTTTTATTTACTTTATTTACTTTCCTTAAGATACTTATGTTTGACATATCTCATCATTTAACAGAAACAATTGTGGTGCTTTTTTAATGAAGTATGCTGAGTTGATAATGGCTGGAGTACTAACTCCATGGAAATCAATTTTTGGACAAAAGAATATCAAAAACATTCGTAAGGCCATTGCAATTGACATTTTCACCAATGGTCAAATCCGTAATTCCCTATAGACTTGTACAGCTTGGGAATCATGTATTTAGATTGAGAATGTTATATGCACTTCAAATTTGGTGGGAATGTTTTGTGCACTTCAAATGGGAATGTTTATGATGTATTTTGTGCCGTGAAAAATTCTATTAGGCCTAGGAAACACTCTCCTAGGCCTAGGAGATTTCTTCCCAGGCTTAGTTGACTTGTAGTCATCAACAATGGTCCCGGTCACCATTTTTGTTACTTGATCCTATTTATCCAATAACTTTGAAAAATCAATATTGAAAATGATCTTGACTGTAATGAGAGACTCATTCACATTAGATGCATATATATATATATATATATATATATATATAAGCTCATTGTTAATTTGATTCAACATGCAACAATGTCTATAATTACATGCTGAAAACTTGATTCAGATGAAACTGACAAAGATTACACGATGGAAAATAATCTTCCTTACACGATACATTAACTGTAGCGTGTAACCATGATTACTTATTAGCGTGTAACCATGATTACTTATCAGCGTGTAATCATTGACCAGCTGCATGTTCAATGTCCGAGGTCAAAAAATAAATGGCACCTTTTTAAGATGGGTTTACAAGAATGTCACCGTTTTAATAAGTTATGTTTAAAAGGCACCGAGACTTCCATCCGAGACTTGTATACATTTTTCATTAAGTTGGAACCACCATTCACTAACAAGTTGTTATCTCAGACCTTTGAATGAATTTTGTTATACATTAACAAGCCAATAAGATGAGTGAACTGAGGGAAGGTATAACAATTATACCTTCTCTCAATTCACTCACCATAACGGTTAGTGAATAACACAATTCACACAATGAGAGACACAGTGGAAACATATATAGGCAACTAAATGATGAAAAGTAACCATGATTACAAGTAAAATGGTCACAGCATGAATGATTTCATGTCACTTTGAAAACATGATTATACGATAAAATAAAGGGTGCGTGTAATCTTTCTTACAAATTGGCGTGTAATCATTGACCAGTTGCATGTCGAATCATTCATAATGCAATTACAGGATGAAAAGTAACCATGATTACAGGCTACATTTAATGTATCATGTAATCATGGTTACTTTTCATCGTGTATCACACAGTTGCATGTAACTAAATTTTTTTTTAATGATTACACGATGGAAACAAACCATCCTTATAGGATACATTAAATGTAGTGTAATCATGTTTACTTTTCATCCTGTAATCTTTGAGAGTGTTGCATGGCTGATTCACGATTCACATTTGATTCTTCATATATTTTTTATGAAAAAAACTTCTAGCACAACAAGCAAAGTAGCTCATAAGTAATCAATATTTCTAACATGGAAGGAATGATTAAATCCAAGAACTTTTCATGTATATACCAATAGTAAGGACATAATATCATCTTCTCAGTGCTTCCATTACATCAAAGTACGTAAAATCTATACATTTCCGTATGTAAACCTAGTAGTTTTAAGGTATATAATAAAGATGATGGCAATTCAGCATGGTGTTAGGATTATGCTCAATAGCAAGAGTGTAATATTGTAATTAACAATCTTTTTCATATTAATAAAGTGATTTCTGGTTTAACAAATCTTATAGCATTTATAGTTTAATATTATAATTGTCAAAGTAAATAATCATAAGGTCTAAAGACTATGAGAAAAGAAGAATTGTTCATACATCTGGATATATATGAGGTAGACACAATTCTTTAGTTAGTCTTGAATAATGTTCACAACTTAAGTTAAAGGTTGGGCACCTTTATCTTGTTAAAGTTGTAGAAATCTTTTGCTAGCATTTGAGTGGGATCAAATGAGATATGATGAGTCTAAAATCATCGGAGTGTCTTCGAGCAAAAGAATCTAGTGCACTGGGTGCATTGAACTGGATCACAATGAAAAGCTTTATCTAGAACCGTCAATAGATAATAGTCTTTTCATTATCAGGACAATCGGAGAGTCTATCTTAATCCTGAGATAAATGATGGACTTATGGTTGCAAGTGATATCATTTGAGTTATCAATGAGTATGATTATATAGCACAGTCTATCCTCGATAGTTTGGTGATATTCATTTGTTAATCGATAGAGGACTTCATTTATAGATATGGACATCGTGGCTCCATTTATTAAATGAGAGTATAATATCATCATATGGATGTTTTGAGGTAATTGGATATTCAATCTCAACGTTGAGTTTTCGATAGTGTCTATTGAAAACATGGCTTCTGGACAAGTCAAAATATCCAAGTTCAAAACGTGGTCATATGAGTAAATATGGTAACTTGGAGAGTTATAAGCGGTCTATGAACTTTTGGCGATTACTGATATTAATTACGAGGATACACTATCTCTAACATGATTGTCTAGGGTATGAATGAGGAACATCTTCTTATTCTATCTTTATTTAAGAGTTCAATTTTAGCTCTTTAGTGGAATGAGTTAAAATTAATGGATCGGACCTAAGTGAATCATTTGTTGATTGTGATTAGGTTATGTCTATTAAAGCTTAAATTTAGATAGCCCGCCAAGATCCCCAATCCACACAGACTTGCATGGATCACTTGATATATTCTACCGGATCAATTTATGGGTCCATTTAGAATTGCACTTAATATATTAAGAATATAATTTGCACATTATTTATTTAATGGGCTGCTCAATTATATTAATATATTAATGAAAGGCATGTGGGCTTGTTTCTTTTAGTAAGAATAGGTCTGGTTCACATGTGGGCTTTTTATTTAAAGTCTAATGGATTAAATGAAATAAGAAAAATAATATATGGCCCATTTATTCAAGTGGGGCGGCAAGGTGTATATTAACCTAATATATTATTTTGTTTCATTGTTTTAATTAAATAAGAATTAATTAATTTATTAATTAATTGTTTAATTAAGAAACAAATCTTTTTCTGATCAGGAAATATATTTCCTAGAGTTATACTATTGGTAGTAGTATACTAAAAGTAAAAGACTTATTTGATAAGAAGATAAATAATTAATTTTATTTATTTAATCAAATAAGAAGTCTTTTTATTTAGTCAATAAAAGAATAAAATATCTATGAGTTGGATTAGGGTTTGAAGTCTAAAGTATGATGGAAATTAGGGTGCAACACAAACCTTTTTGGCATGTGATTTGCGGCAACCCTAGTCCATTTTAGAGAAGGATTTCGGCAACCCTAAAGACAAGAGGAAGCAAAATTTCGACCACCTATATATTACCACATATAGAATTCGGCCACCCTAGTTGTTCATTGATACAATTTTCTTCTTCTTCTCAATTCATAGAAAAGTATTATTTTTATTCTACTAAAACATAAGAGAGTGAAGAGATTATTCTTTGATGGTACACTAATTGCTTGTTCATCAACAAGCTTGTGTGTACAACATCGATTTAGGTTCACGCGAGTTTCGATCATTAGATTGAGAACTCAAAAGTGACCGGAATAATCTTAGTCTTCTTTTGATTGTTTTGTGACTAACAAAAGAAAAAGAAAAGTTTGTTTGTCCATTCTCAGGTTTGCAATTCAAAGAAAAGGGGCTCCTAGGTGATTCACGTTCGTGCTAGGATTGAAGATCTTGCGGATTACCATCGACGTAAGTCAATCGGATCACGCGACAAAATGTATTCTTTTTTTGTTGATTATATGTATGCTTAATTAATTAAAGGGTTAAGGTTCATAAAAAGGAAAAATTTTAAAACTACTAAATCTATTTTTAGTCTCGCTTCCGCTGCGTGTACTACGGTATTTTTCCCTACACATGGCAAGATGATGGCAATTCAGCATGGCAAGATGATGAACGACAGCAAGTTGATAAAAACAGGGAGTATGAATTAGACGTCATTCTTTCACTTGGACAAGATGATGAACTATGTTTAAAGGCTGTTTGTGCCCTCAACTCTCACTCTAGTTAAGCAATATATTGATTAAAATATGATTCCATGGTTGAGTGAGAGTGTTTGTTTCTCAGCCACCTAACCTAGTAATATAGTTTATATTTTCGGGCATATAATCATCTTCTCAGTGCTTCCATGGATAAGGCTGATCTCTCCAATAATGACATCGATGCCGTCACCGCCACCACCTTAGTATAATTGGATAGAACAATCAGGGTCAAGTCTGCAACAAGCAATTTGAAGTCTGAAAATTTGATTTTCAGAAAGAACTAACAAGTACAAGAAACAAATATATATATGTTACAAGAATAAAAAAGAGAGGAGAGGAAGAAGTTTTTTTTAGAACTTCTTAATCTGTCTGCAACAAATACCACAACCCAGTCTATATAAGGAGAAAAACTTAATTGGGATGGTCTCATTGTCGTGGCAATGGGAACGTCCAATGCATGTATGCCATATATACAGTGATATATGCCATATATCAATGAGACCATTCCATGCAAGTTTTTCTCCTATATAAGACTCAGGTCGGTCCGACCCTCTCACTTAAAAAAATAATTTTTAATATATCATTTCTAATCTTGTCCCAACAATGAAACCACCTTTCACTTATCTAAATAAAAAAGTTTCACATGCGAATCTCTGTAGAATCTACATCATATCCAGTCTTCCTCCCTCATGTCCCCTCAATCAAACAGTGAAACACTTATCCAAAAAAAATAGTTTTCCATGCGAATCTCTGCACAATCTACATCTAGACTGGCAATATCTACCAATAGTAGAACGAGCCATTGTATAATATCTTTGACTCTGTTGCATGTTCAATCATTCAAAAAGCAACAGTGTGATTGGTTACACGCTGAAAACTAAGCATCATTACACGATCTTTCATATGTAGCATGTAATAATGATTAGTTTCCATCGTGTAACCATTCACACTATTGCATATTCAATCATTCAACAAGCAACAGTGTGAATGCCCACAAGGTCAGACCAGCAGCACAGAGCACTCTATCCCTACTATCATTCCATTAAGTGTTGTAATTTTATTTCTGTGGATTCTAGACATTGTAATTTCCAAAAGTGCTATTATCAGAAACGTAATTTACATGTTGATGTAAATTTGGTATATGATGTGGTCGTTTATCAGGCATAGCTAACATGTATATATTTACATGATAACTGGGAACACTCTGATTACTCGTAAAATGGTCACATTATGAATGATTACACGCCACTTTCTAAACATGATTACATGACACATTCAGTGTATCGTGTAATCATGGTTACTTTAAATCGTGTAATCATTGACCAATTGCATGTTCAATCATTCATACTGTTACGCAATGAAAGTAACCATGCTTACATTAAATGTATCGTGTAAGCATGGTTAGCTCTCATCGTGTAATTATTTATACTGTTGCATTTTTAATCATTGAACATTAAGATTACACGATGAAAACTTGATTCAACATGCAACGATGTCAATAATTACACGCTGTAAATTTGATTCAGATGATACAATCACAAAGAATACACGATGGAAAGTTATCATCCTTACACGATACATTAATTGTAGCGTGTAACCATGCTTACTTTTCAGCTTGTAATCATAGACCAGTTGCATGTTGAAACATTTATAATGCAATTACATGATGAAAAGTGACCATGATTACACACAACATTAAATGTCTTCTTTGAAATTGTTGTGAGGCTGATACAGTGATTCACATTTCATTCTTTATATTAAAGTAGGTTTAATATTTTTGTATATATTTACATTTCATTTGCAGTATTAATGTTATTTATTTATTTATTTATTTTTACAAATAAAATCATATTTCTAGCATGGAAGGAACTTCCACCACAACAAGCAACATCAATGGTGGTCGGTGGAATGATTAAATATTTAAATCCAAAAACATATAATATACATATCAACAATGACATAAAATCATCTTCTCAGTGCTTCCATGACATAAAAGTCAGTTAAAATCTATACATTTCCGTATATAAACCTATTAAACTACACAAAAAGCAATTACGATGATGGCAAGTTTGGGAAGATGATGAACTGCCTATTCGAAGGCTGTTTGTGCTCTCGAGTCTCACTCTGACAGTGATTCATCAGTGTATGGAGTCTCGGTTGTGTCTCAATCAGTCTCATCATTAGTGACACTGTTTGGAAGCTCAGCCAGCTAACCTAGTACATATTATATTACCAGGCATGTAATCATCTTCTCAGTGCTTCCATGGAGAAGGCTCATCTATCCGATTATCAAGATGATGCCGTCACCGCCACCACCTCCTTTACACATTTCAGTATAATTAGACAGAACAATCAGGGTCAAGTCGACTAGTGCGGATGAGTTCTTCGTTAGTTGGCTAAAGATTTCTCTCCTGGTAACCCCCAATACAAGGGAAATTGTTAACAATATCACAAAACTATAAGAGTTGGATTGATATTTATATTTTGTTACAGAACTAAGAACAAAACAGAGAAGAAAATATTTTGAAGGCTCATTCTTTTTTGTCATTCAACTTCATGCCTTGAAAAATTACACACAATATGTTGTTTGCTATATATATTGCTTTACAGATGACACATTGAAATAATAAAAGGACATTTAGAAATTAAACAAAGGACTTTTAAACTTTTTAGGTACATTGACACAGAACTTTAATCTCCTAAGATTCATAAATAAAGTTCAACTTTCCACGGTTCATGAATCTTGGAATATGCAAAGTTGATTTAACCTCGAGAGAAAACAACACAGGGAAAAAAATAAAAACATTTATTGATTGGCTGTAGACGGCCACCGAATTACCTGCAACAAGTAATTTGAAGTCTGGAAATTTGATTTTCAAAAAGAACTAACAAGTACAATAAACCAAAAAAAAAAAGTTACAAGAATAAAAAAGAGAGGAGTGGAAGAAGTTATTTTTTGAGAACTTCTTAATTTGTCTGCAATAAGCACCACAATACAGTTTATATAAGACTCAGGACGGTCCGGCCCTCTTACTTAAAAAATAATTTTAAATACATCACTTCTAATCTTGTCCGATCAATGAAACCGCCTTTCACTTATCCTAATAATCATAAAAAAAAGTATGTATCCTTGCGAATCTCTGTAGAATCTACATCATATCCAGACTTCCTCCCTCTTGTCCCCTCAATCGAACAGTGAAACACTTATCCAAAAAAAAAAAAAAATTCCCATGCATCATGCCAATCTTTGTACAATGAGAAAAACTTGGGTGTATCTGATCCACCACATTGGAATCTGATGGTGCATCAGATGCAATCACTAGATGACACGATTACACAATGAAAAGTAATCATCCTTACACGATTCATTTAATATAACGTGTAAGGATGCTTACTTTTAATTGTGTAACCATTCACACTTTTGATCTTTGATCAAAAGTGTGAATGGTTACACGATTAAAAGTAAGCATCCTTACACGATTCATTTAATATATCGTGTAAGGTTGATTACTTTTCAACGTGTAACCATTCACACTATTGATTTTGGATCAAAAGTGTGAATGGTTACACAATTAAAAGTAAGCATCCTTACACGATATATTAAATGAATCGTGTAAGGATGATTAATTTTCATCATGTAATCATCGACTATTAAGTGTGTAATAATCATTAATTCAATCACACAATATTGATGTAAAGTGCTGTATTTGTGCTATACTATCAGAAACGTAATTTATATATTGATGTAAATTTGGTATATGATGTGGTCGTTTATCAAGCATAGCTATTTAACAAGTATATATTTACATGATAATTGGGAACACTCTAATTACACGTAAAATGGTCACAATATGAATGATTACACGCCAGTTTGTAACCATGAGTACACGATACATTAAATGTATCGTGTAATCATGGTTACAAAGTGGTGTGTAATCATTCAGACTGTGACCAAATTGCATGTTGAATCATTAATAATGCAATCACACGATGAAAAGTAACTATGCTTACATGCAACATTAAATGTAATCTTTAAAATTGTTATGTGGCTGATACAGTGATTCACATTTCATTCTTTATATTAAAGTAGGTTTAATATACTTGGTGTATATTTACATTTCATTCGTAGTGTTAATTATTTATTTTATTTTTTTGTTACAAATAAAATCATATTTATAACATGGAAGGAACTTCCAGCACAGCAAGCAACATCAATGATGGTCGGTGGAATGTTTAAATATTTAAATCCATATAACATATAATATACATATCAACAGTGACATAATATCATCTTCTTAGTGCTTCCATGACATAAAAGTCAGTCAAAATCTATACATTTCCGTATATAAACCTATTAAACTACACAAAATGCAAATGGGAATTGCTCTTGGGAATCCAGTGGGTGTGACTCTGCATGTGTATCTGTTTCGATAGGTGGAGATGGTTGTCGGCCACGCCGTGCGGACTGGGGACAAACTAGGGACCTTTGTGATAGATCAATGTCAATGTCCGCCCAATAATCTTGTTCCGCCTCATGTCCCGTGGGGTGCAGCTCTTTTAATCCAGTAAACTTAAAAAAAAAATTGTACAAAGTTAGTAAGGATACTAGTCGCAAATAACACTAATGCCAACTTAAGAGCATCACCCCGGCACGTAAACCTCTCCACCAAAGACGTATCAAGAGCTTCCGTTTAATTGGATAGAACAATCAGGGTCAAGTCGACTAGTGCCGATGAGTTCTTCGTTAGTTGACCAAATATTTCTCTCCTGTTCCCAAAAAAAAAAAAAAAAAAAAAAATTGTTAACACCGTCAGAAATTAGTTGGCCAGAGATTTCTCTTTTGCAACCAATCTCACATTTCCAAGATTGCAAGTTACTTTTCAACAATATATTGTTTTGTTTGACAACAGAAGAATGAGAATGCTTAGTAGTAGAATTTACAGTCTGGAAATTTGATTTTTAAAGAGACCTAACAAGTACAAGAAAATAGATCTATTAAAGGCCAAAAAAAAAAATATTTAGAGGATGAACTTTTTCATTTCTGAAAACAACTACTTTGCCTACAACAAGCACCACAGCCCAGTGTATATAAGAATCTCTTAGACGGTCCCACCTCACTTAAAAAACAATATATTTTCACGTTGATCCAAACTTGCGCCCTCTTGTCCCATCAATGAAACAACCTTTCACTTGTTGGAAAGTTAAATCAACTTTGCATATTCCAAGATTCATGAACAGTGGAAAGTTGAACTTTATTTATGAATCTTGGGAGATTAAAGTCCAGTATCAATGTACCTAGAAACTTTAAACAGTTTTGCATTTAGTTGCACTAAGTTTTCATCATTGCTCATTGTGGGTCGATTCGTTAGTATTGAAATGTCGATAACAATGAACAAGTAATAGTATAACGAAGGATATATTAAAACAGTAAGTTTAGAAATGGTATTGTTTTAGATGTAGAGCGTTCCAGCTATTGTGTAGTTCCCGACTGTCAAGTCCTCGTAATTTGTATGCTCCTCGCCCTACTACATCAGTTATTTGATATGGGCCCTCCCATGTCGTTCCCAATTTTCCCGCTCCTTTTTCCCTTGTGTTTTGGAATACTCGTCGTAGTACCCAGTTATTGATTTTGAAAACTCTAGTTCGTACTTTTTTATTGTAATGTCGTGCGACTTGCTGTTGATATGACTGGATCCTCAGAGCGGCATGATCGCGATGTTCATCTAGGTTATCTAGTTCAAAAGTGAGTTCCAAGTTGTTTTACACCTTATTGGGGTTTTCACTACAAGCAGTTGCAAGTCGGGTCTCTATTAGGATAACTGTCTTTAAGCCATAGACAAATGAGAAAGGAGTTTCTCCAGTCGACCGACGTGGAGTAGTTCTATACGACCATAATATTTCTGGGAGTTTTTCCGCCCACTCGCTTTTCTCTACCTCCAATCATTTCTTTAGTGTGTTGACAATTGTTTTGTTGGTCGACTATGCTTGTCCATTGACTTGAGAATAACGCGATACTTGTTGCAGAAGTTTTTGAAGTCGTACGAAATGAATTGGGATCCGTTGTCGGTCACTATCTCCAATGGTACTCCAAACCTGCAAATTATTTTCTTCCATACGAAGTTGCGTACCTCAATGTCGCGTACTTGTTGATATGCTCCGACCTCGACCCATTTGGTGAAGTAGTCTGTTAAAACTAGCATGCAGACGACACCTCCGGGTGCTACAGGAAGTTTACCTACAATATCCATTTCCCATTTCATAAAAGGCCAAGGTGCTGATATTGAATTTAACATACCTGGGGGGAGGTGTAACACTGGTGCAAATTGTTGACATTTGTCGCACGACTTCACGTGATTTTGGGAATCAGTCCGCATTGTTAGCTAGTAGTATCCCGCTGTGATGGCTCTGTTCGACAAACTTCAAGTGCTAGAATGATTTCTGCATTCTTCGTAGTGTAGACTTTTTAGGACATCGTACGCCTCTTGAGGGGTTACGCATCTCATGTAAGATCTTGTAAATGATTTTATATAAAGCTTACCGTATATAATGCACTGGGCTGTGATGCTTGTTGAATATGGGTTCCATCCAACTTCTTCCATGGTCGATAGGTGCTAGTACTTCAGCTTCTTGAATTGTTGGCGACATTAGATGTACGACAGGTATTGATTTCGAACCATTGATCATTGTCGATCCAAGGCTTACCAGCGCGTCTGCTCAGGAATTCTCTGATCATGGTATTTGTTGAATAGTAAACTCATCGAAAGTCGATTGTAGTTGTTTGGCTTTGGCTAAGTAAGCAGTCATTCTTTGGTCCCTTGCTTCATATAAACCATTCATCTGTCGAACGACTAGCTGTGAGTCACTGAGAACTTGAATATTTTTTATGTTCAAGCTTTTGGCGAGGTCGAGTCCAGCAATTAACGCTTCGTATTCGGCTTCGTTATTCATCGCACGGAACTTGCAATGGATCGACTGCTCTAGTATATCTCCCTGTGGGGATTTGAGCACCAATTTTAGTCCACTACCTTTGATATTGCTAGAACCATCGATTGACAAGGTCCATTTTTCGGTTGCAGTAGTCTCTATAAGGGCTATTAATTCTTGTTCAACCTGCATATTTTCACAAGGGGTACAATCTGCGATAAAATCGGCTAATACCTATGATTTCAATGCCATCCATGGGTGGAAGTTGATGTTGTATTCGCTTAGCTCGACGGCCCATTTCATTAGTCGACCTGAAAGTTCAAGTTTATGCAAAATATTTTTGAGAGGATAAGTAGTTAATACCTTAATGGAGTGGCATTGAAAGTATGGCCTTAGTTTGTGCGCTGCAACGACAAGGGCTAATGCGAGTTTCTCCAGTCGACTATATCTTGTCTCCACGTTGAGCAGCGCTTTACTCACGTAATACACTAGGTGTTGTACGTTATATTCTTCTCTAACTAGTACGGCACTTACGGCTGTGTCAGATACTGCTAGATATATGAGTAACGTTTCATCGTCCTTTGGTTTTGACAATAATGAGGGTGAGCTTAAGTAGGTTTTCAAGTCTTGTAATGCTTTTTCACAATTGTCGTTCCACTCGAATGTTTTGTTCTTTATGAGGGTGTTAAAAAATGGATGGCATTGTTCAGACGACTTTGAGATGAACCTATTCAATGCTGCAACATGACCTGTGAGTTTCTGTACGTCTTTGATACATCTAGGCGACTCGATTCCTTCGATCGATCGAATTTGATCTAGATAAGCTTCGACACCCCTTTGGGTGACCAAATAGCCTAGAAACTTCCCTGAAGACACACCAAATGAGCATTTAGTAGGGTTGAGTTTCATACCGTATTGGTCGAGTACGTCGAACGACTGTCTCAAATGGTCGATATGTTGTTGAGCGATCAAGGATTTGACCAACATGTCATCGATATAGACCTCCATTGTCAATCAAAGCATCTTAGCGAACATCTTGTTGACTAGCTGTTGGTAGGTTTCACCTATATTTTTTAAACCAAAAGGCATTACTTTATAAGAAAAAATACCTCGCTCGGTGACGAAGGCTGCTTTTTCCTGGTCGTCAGGATGCATCAAGATTTGGTTGTAGCCAGAATAAGCGTCCACGAAGCTTAGTAGTTCATGCCCTACAATTGCGTCGACCAGCATGTCGATGTGTGGGAGTGGGAATGAATCTTTGGGACACGTTTTGTTAAGGTCTGTGAAATTGATGCAGACTCGTCATTTCCCGTTTTTCCTTGTAAGGATTCCCATATCTTGATTGGCTTATTTCGTGGACAAACCATGTGTTGGAGATTGTATGTAAGAGTAGCTTAAGTGATTGATATTCAAGCTCAAGACCCTCTCATGTCCTCAAGGTTGATAAGCACCAAAGGTAAATTCTAGTGCTTACTTGCTTTGAAGAGATCTAGTTGCACACACACACAACTCATGCATAAATCTTATTCTTGTATGTTGTGTGTTTTATATATGTGCATGCATGTTCTTGAACATCTCTTCTTGCATGTTTTATTTTGATTGCATCTTGTTCATTGAAATGCCATGACATGTTTAGGCATTAGGATGCATTCACTTCCCACACTTGCACTTCATTATTAGTCTTAAGTGTGGTGTAATTCGTTTCCGTTTGTGTGATCGGAAACGTCCGCGCTTGCACGATGGTGTGCATGTCTTAGCGCGATGGTTGACCACTTGAGAAGGTCTCATTCTTCTCTTGGATAAGTGGTAGTTTTGATTTGATTGTTTGGAGTAAAGTGTCTAGTTTCAAAAGATTAGATTTCAATGTTTTAAATGTTTTTCAAAACTGACCTTTGCATGGTCTTGTGACCATAACTTTTTATACAAAGCTTCAAAATGAGTTTTGAAAATTTCTGTACAAACTAGACACCCATATCTTTCCAACGGTATATTATTCGTAATATTTCATGACCGTTTGGATTGGTTTTAAAATCTCCAAAGTTACAACCAAAACAGGGCAACTCTGTTGTTGTCCGTTTCTGACCTTTGGTCACTCAATTGACCATAACTTTTTCTACAGATATCGAAATGTCATTCTATAAAAACAAGTAGAAAGTAGACATCCATACCTTTCCAACGATATATTATATGAAAGGTTTCGATGTCGTTTGGTCATGTTTCGAAGCTCTCGAATCTTCAGTCGCTGCACTGACGCGAGTACCGCGAAAATGCCCATCATTTTTCCATTTCTTCCAAAACGACATAGTTTCACTTGGGCATTATAAATACATATCTTTCTCATCATTTTGAGGGCTGTGCCACAAAATCAAACCCTAGAGAGAGAGGCTCCATATTCTTGAGAGAGAAAGAGAGATTTGAGAGAAAATCAAATCAAGAACTCACCTTTAACCACTCAAATCAAATCCTTTTTGCATCAAATTTCATATTGCATCTTCTATGTCTATATAGAATGCATCCATGCATGGGTTTGCATCATCATAAGTTGCTTGGTAAGATTTTGATTAACTTCATCTTATTTTATTATTTTTACTATCAAGCCATCTCTTTTAAATTACTTGTATGTTTTAGATCATATGCTAAATACAAGAAAAGAGAATTATTTGTGATGAAAATGATTGGGTGTTGTATTGTGATAGCTAATTAGGTTTTTGATTAATCTTGATTAGCTAAGCTATTTGACATGTCATCTAGCCATTTATATCTATGATTGTTTTAATTGCAAAATCATTATCCTAGATAAGCATATAGAGTAACCTAGCTCTAATTTGCATTTTGAATATTCATACATATTCACTTAGGTTGTTTCTCTTCATTGAGAAGTAAGTCTTGGGGCTAAGAGTGCTTAGGCCTCAAGCAAATTGGAATAGGGTTGCTAATAAAGGCCCGCAGGGTAGAAGTGAGGGGTTACAGACCGGAGTGTTAGACGAGGTCTACATAGGTTGTAAACTTCATTTCAATTAGTGATTTCGAGTTCCGAGTGTGGCGCACTATACAGCCCGTGGTTTTTTCCCAGTGGTTGGGTTTCCACGTATATATCTTGTGTTATTTAAATTCCGCACATATTACACTTGATATATTATTTTGACTAGTTAGGGGCATTTTTGTAAAATTGACTTGCATGCGAAAATTGGGTAATATTTGTTAAAATCTATTCACCCCCCTCTAGATATAATATATTGATAACACACCTCTAGGACTTTCATTCCTCTTTACTACTACGACGTTTGCTAACCAGTCGGGCTATTTTACTTCCTTCATAGAACCGATGTCGAACAATTTTTGGATCTCTTCATTAATCACTTTATTCCTTTCTGGAGCGAACTTCCTTCATTTTTGTTTTACTGGTTGGTGATCTAGGTCGACCTGTAGTCGGTGAACTATTACCTCTGGGTCGATACTGACCATGTCTGAGTGTGACCAGGCAAAGCTGCTGCGTCGTTCCTTCAGCAATTCAATCAATTGCTTGCAGATGTCATTTGATAACCTGTATCCAATGAAGACTTTATGGTCTGGCTGATTAGGGTCGATTAAAACCTTGTCGAGTTCTTCCATGTCTGGTTTGTTTGGAGTCGACTTGACTTTCGCATCCTGTAATTGCTATAATTCCTGCTGCTTCTTTTTCATGGCATTCTGATAACATTCTATGGCTGCTCTTTGTTCCCCTTTAATCTCTTTCACTCCTTACTTGGTTGGGAATTTTATCATTTAGTGGTACGTCGAGGGGATAGCCTTTAACTCATGTATCCACAGTCTACCAAGGATCGCGTTGTATGGAGACTGGCAGTCAAGTACCAGGAAATTGGTATATAAGTTGACTCATTCGGTGTAGACATGTAGTACGATTTCACCTACAGTGCTTTTCTGTTCTCTACTTAAACCTGTCAGCATGGTCGTTCGACGACTAAGTTTGGATTCATCGACCTGCATTTCTCTTAGAGCACTGTTAAATAATATATTACAAATGTTAGGATTATGCTCAATAGCAAGAGTGTAATGTTGTAATTAACAAACTTTTTCATATTAATAAACTGATTTCTGGTCTAAACAAATCTTATAGCATTTATAGTTTAATATTATAATTGTCAAAGTAAATAATTATAAGGTCTAAAGACTATGAGAAAAGAAGAATTGTTCGTACATCTGGATATGTATGTGGTAGACACAATTCTTTAGTTAGTCTTGAATAATGTTCACAACTTAAGTTAAAGGTTGGGCACCTTTATCTTGTTAAAGTTGTAGAATTCTTTTACTAGCATTTGAGTGGGATCAAATGAGATATGATGAGTCTAAAATCATAGGAGTGTCTTCGAGTAAAAGAATCTAGTGCACTGGGTGCATTGGACTGGATCATAATGAAAAGCTTTATCTAGAATCGTCAATAGATAATAGTCTTTTCATTATCAGGACAATCAGAGAGTCTATCTTAATCCTGAGATAAATGATGGACTTATGGTTGCAAGTGATATCATTTGAGTTATCAATGAGTACGATTATATAGCACAGTCTATCCTTGATAGTTTGGTGATATTCATTTGTTAATCGATAGAGGACTTCATTTATAGATATGGACATCGTGGCTCCATTTATTAAATGAGAGTCTAATATCATCGTATGGATGTTTTGAGGTAATTGGATATTAAATCTCAACGTTGAGTTTTCGATAGTGTCTATTGAAAACATGGCTTCTGGACAAGTCAAAATATCTAAGTTCAAAACGTGGTCATATGAGTAAATATGGTAACTTGGAGAGTTATAGGCGGTCTACGAACTCTTGACGATTACTGATATTAACCACGAGGATACACTATCTCCAACATGATTGTCTAGGGTATGAATGAGGAACATCTTCCTTTTCTGTCTTTATTTAAGAGTTCAATTTTAGCTCTTTAGTGGAATGAGTTAAAATTAATGGATCGGACCTAAGTGAATCATTTGTTGATTGTGATTAGGTTATGTCTATTGAAGCTTAAATTTAGATAGCCCGCCAAGATCCCCAATCCACACGGACTTGCATGGATCACTTGATATATTCTACCGGACCAATTTATGGGTCCATTTAGAATTGCATTTAATATATTAAGAATATAATTTGCACATTATTTATTTAATGGGCTGCTCAATTATATTAATATATTAATGAAAGACATGTGGGCTTGTTTCTTTTAGTAAGAATGGGTCTGGTCCACATGTGGGCTTTTTATTTAAAGTCCAATGGATTAAATGAAATAAGAAAATAATATATGGCCCATTTATTTTAAGTGGGGCGGCAAGGGTTAATATATTAGCCTATATATTATTTTGTTTCATTGTTTAATTAAATAAGAATTAATTAATTTATTAATTAAGAAACAAATCTTTTCTGATTAGGAAATATGATTCCTAGAGTTATACTATTGGTAGTAGTATACTAAAATTAAAAGACTTGTTTGATAAGAAAATAAATAATTAATTTTATTTATTTAATCAAATAAGAAGTCTTTTTATTTAGTCAAATAAAAGAATAAAATATCTAATGAGTTGGATTAGGGTTTGAAGTCTTAAACTAGATGGAAATTAGGGTGCAACACAAACTCTTTTTGGCTTGTGTATTGCGGCAACCCTAGTCCCTTTTAGTGTAGAATTCGACCACCCTAATAAAAAGAAGGAAAGAAAATTTGGCCACCTATATAAGTGTACTTATAGAATTCGGCCACTCTAAGGGTTTTTGTGCTTGAGAGACAATTTTCTTCTTCTTCTAAATTCATAGAGAGCATTATTTTATTCTACTAAAAACATAAAAGAGTGATAGATTATTCTTTGATGGTACACTATTTGCTTGTTCATCAATAAGCTTGTGTGTACAACATCGATTTAGGTTCACGCGAGTTTCGATCATTAGATTGAGAACTCAAAAGTGACCGGAATAATCTTAGTCTTCTTTTGATTGTTTTTGTGACTAACAAAGAAAAGAAAAGTTTGTTTGTCCATTCACAGGTTTGCAATTCAAAGAAAAGGGAGACCACGCTCCTAGGTGATCCACGTTCGTGCTAGGATTGAAGATCTTATGGATTACCATCGACGTAAGTCAATTGGATCACGCGACAAAAGGTATTCTTCTTTTGTTAGATAATATATATGTTTAATTGATTAAAGGGTTTAAGGTTCATAAAAAGGAACAATTTTAAAAGTTACTAAATCAATTTTTAGTCTCGCTTCTGCTGCGTGTACTACGGTATTTTTCCCTACAACAAGAACTACCATTATCGATTAAAATGCATTTAGTTAGACAATTAGCAATATGTAATGAAATAACTAATGCATCATGGTGAGGAGAAAACAAATCTGATTTGTCAGTAGACTTGAAGGTGACAGTCTCGTTGACTTTCGGAGGGTGTTCCCGATTTGGTCGAATTTCAGCATTCGACACTTGTCGTGTATGTCTCTTTGCTGCAGAATAGCTTACGCCACTGACTTCAGACCCACCTGCAATGTAGTTGATCATTCTATCCTATCTAGGTGGCTCCGGAGGACTGTTGTTAGCTCCAGCTTGTCTTTGGTTGTCGCGTCGTGCGAGAGTTTGTTTCCCTTTGTCAGTTAGGAATTCTTGTAGATGTCCCTACTTTAAGAGCTCTGCAACTTCATATTTGAGGGCGAAACAATCTTTCGTACGATGGCCATGATCACCATGAAACTCGCATCAGAGCCTTGCATCTCCATGTTCTGGGAGTGCATTCATCTTTTGTGGCCATTTGACTGTTTTTCCCATTTCTCTCATCACTGCAATGAGGTCGACTGGTTCAATGCTAAGGTTGTATTCTGGTGCTTTAATGCGTGGTCGATTTGACCTTGGGTTGCCACGCCTATAAGAATTTCTATCGCTGGAACCTTCATGTTGTGACTGATTAATTTTCCTGTCGTTTATCGGATAAGGTTCTGACCTTCTGTCGTTAGACCTTCTGTCGACTCGATCGTTTTGTCGACTTCCATAATTGTTGGTTTTTCCAATGAAATTTGCTTCGTCTTCCTCCCATTTGATTTGGGCCCATGCTTTTGCCAGTACGTCTTCCATTGTCCTGTATGGATATTTAGTGAGTTCTTTATATAAGTCGGAATCAAACATGAGGCCTTTATTGAAGGCGTAGATGGCGGTCGCTTGATTGCAATGTGGGATCTGTACTTTCTTTTTGTTGAAGCATCCGACATATGTTCTCAAATTTTCGCCAGGTCTTTACATTATTGTATACAGGTCGTCCGACTATTTTTCTAGCTTGCGGCTGCTTGCAAATTGCTCCATGATTATATCTGTCAGCTGTGCAAAAGAATCGATAGAATTGTTAGGTAAATTAGTATACCATTGTAAAGCAGGGTCATTGAGGCTAGACCCAAAGGCTTTGCATATGCATGCTTCTCTCAGGTCACATGGAATTGCAGCAGTAAACATCCTTGTTTGTACTGTGCTATATGGTCTTTCGGATCTGTCGTCCCTTCGTACCGCTTCATGTTTGGGAAGTTGAATTTTCTGGGTATTTCGGTTAAAGCAATCGCGTCGACAAATGGTGAATCGGCGAAACTATTAGTTGTACTTTTCTTTATTGGGGTTAGAACTCTAGGAATTCTTTGAATAAGAGCTTCCATTTCTGTAAACCTGCGAGAGAATTCCAAATTAACAGATAAAGGTAAGTTAGATCCAGGTTTTACTAATCCGGGTGTCGATTGGAGCGATGCAGACATCCTGTGGACGTTGTCATGCTGTAGATCCATTGCTGGATATTGCTCGTTTAGCATCTCATTTTGGATTGGCATATTGTTAAGGTCGATTTTGACTCGAGCTGTTTGAGGCATCGGCTGATTCTACTAGTTGCCTAGATTTATATCTGGTCTGATGGGGTTGCCTGGTGCTCTTGGAGCTGTTCGATCGACAACCTGTTCACCGTTTGGAGCTAAGACTGGACACTCCGACATCACTGAATCAGGTGTTATTCCATCGACCAAGGCTCTCAATTCCTCATTCGTCGCTCAGATCGTAGCATTCTCCGCTTCAAGCGCTTGCGATTTCTCAGCGTTTGTAGTCATCTAAGCAGTCAATGCAGCGATTTGCTCTTCGACGGTTGGGATAGATCCATCTCCAGACATGTCAATTGGTCGCTTAAGTGATTTGATTAAGTTCAAAAATAGTTGTAGTTGGCCCCACAGTGGTCGCCAAACTGTAAATGGTCGTTCTACGTGTAATGTGAAACGAGTCGGATTGTACTAGGCTAAAAACAACTCATTCGAACTCGTAGAATCAATGGTGTCTATCGACCTAGGTCGGGTGCCTTGTTGAACCTGCAAATATAATTAAAGTAGAAGAAAAACACGAATAAAAATGATAAAGATGGTTTTAGGTTTCTTAGTCTTAGGTGTGCTTGGGCTAAGCAATGGATGATAAACAATAATGGTCGAAATCTTGATCAAATTCCGGTGACCTGAATATGTATTTCTACAGAGTTTCAGTATGCTTTAGAGAGCTTTGAAGTGAGAGAGCTTCCTTATTTATAGTGGAAGATGTAGTTCCAACGCTCAATGATCATGGCTTGATCGTGGGCGAGATATTTGGAGAGATTCTCTCTTCAAATGATCCACCTAATAGTAACTGACGTTTTGACTTGGTCCTTCAAAGACCAAGTTCTATTGCTGCTGATATTTGTGTTAGATTGATCCAACATGATGGGCCAGGGTAGGATCTAGTTATTACAAGGTCTGAGCTTTTAATACATTGGGCCTATGAGTCATTTTTGGCTACCATAATTACTACAAGCAATTGTGCATCTGTAGTGAAAACGCTGGTAATTATCACGGGCAAGTAAGTGCCCGTGTTACTGATACGATATATTTTTTAAAAATCCACAAATTTTAGATTTTGAAATTTAAAACCCTAATCTCACGTTCCTCCTCAACGCACTCTCTCGAACAAACGAACATTCTAAGATTTCTCTCTCTTCCTCGACGCCTTCATCCATGCCAAACAAATCGGAGCTGGTTAATGGAGATTTCGAATCTCTCTTTTTGGTATGTTTCTCAATTCTTATTCTCTCTGATTATCTTTCTTTTTTTATTGACTTCTATGATTCTAATTTTGCTTATATATATGGAGTTCTGTTGTTAGTCTTTGAAGGTTTGATTCTTTTTCTTTGTTGTTGACTTCTTTGATTCTAAATTTTTTTTTAAGCTTTTTTTGATTCCAATGTTGTTATATATATATATATGTAACTAGTAAATGAAGTTTTGGTGTTGGCTCTTTTTGTGGGTTTTGAAGGTTTGACTTTTTACTCATAATTAATTTAGTTTTATTGTGAGGATTGTTCTCAGAATACTAAATTTTATTTGTGAAAAATAGGTGGATTTTTCTGTCATTTGAGTTATGGTGTTGGGCTTTTTGTGGGTTTTGAAGGCATTGATCGAGGTAATATTTCAGTAATTGTTGCCTGTTAGATTGGCATTTATGTTCTCATTTTTTAGTTCTACTTGTAAATTGACTACTTGATAAGAGAGTATAACTCATAAACATTTTGACAGAGTTGGAATGCAAGCAATTGATGAAATTGTTCGAACACTTCTACATGCTTTGGAGGATGATAAAACCTTAATAGTCTCAAACAAATTTTAAGGTAAGTTGATTTCTGTGTATATGTTTACTCTAATCTTCAAGATTTCCTTTTTGTTATTTTTCTTGCTTTCAGAATCTGGACTACACCTGTTTTGCCTATCTTTCTCTTTTGTATGTGTTTCATTCCCTTATTTTATCTGCTTGTTTTAAGATTTACTTTTGAATAAAGACTCTTTTTACTGAATGCTTAGATATGTATCCGGTGCCTACAATGCATATGCTTTGGGAGGTTGAAGGTTATGGCCTTAACTTTCACCCAGGTTTGTTATTTGAACAAATTAGTTGCTTCTTTTTAACTTTTTAATAGCAGTTTCTTTCTTTGTCTCTGACTGAATCAAGAACATGTTTCACAATTTGGCTTTCTTCCATTTTTCTTAAGTTCATTAGGGCCTTTAGAATATTGCATTATACTGCTTGTTTACCCTATTTACTCATGATTTATGTACTCTATCTGCATTTTATTAGCATTCCTGAGTTCGTATTATTAGCTTGTGGTATTGTTTAAAGTCATATCAGAAAGTACTTTGATTTGGGTGCCCTACTTATTTGCCTATTATGAATTTTTGCTTGGTTATTTGGGAATTTTAAGTGGTTATTTCTGCTATGTCTTTACATTTTTTGATGCTGTCTGGGCTTTGGTTATGGTTCTTTCCTCTGTTTTAATGCCCTAGTTCTGTATCTTTTAAGGTGAACTAATGGCACTTTGACATGTGATCATCTTGTATCAGTTACTCTCATAGCATTATTTTTGACTTCTCCATCTCACTGTAGATGAACTATTAAAGTTCTATGAACATGCAAGCTGAAAAACGGAAGTTGGAAACAGAACCACAGTTCTAGAGTTCTTGAGTTTAAATACTTCTTTTTAAAGTAATTTATATATCATGGGAAAATAACATCAAATTCATTGAGTTGGTCCATGCTGACATGCAGATTTGTTAAGTTCCGAAATGATGGCTATGCAAAAATATATGGGTGATGCCGCGTTACGGTGATGCAAATTCAGTTCAATGGTTTGAGGTACAACCTAAATGCACGTTTCACAGTGCCCTTTTACACAAACTATTTCCTATGGTTTTTGACAGAAATTGATATTGATCAAAGTTGGTTGTTCCCTACAGCAAGAGAATAGGGTTGTAGTGAGGGGATGCAGATCCTATGAAGCCATCATACCAGCCATCATATATTATCTGAAAAGTCAAGTTATTAATTTAATGCTAGTCCCTCAAAATCAGCTGAAAAAAAGTGTTACATCCATATATTATCAGTTTAAGTATTTTACTTAATTAATCTCAAATTGTGATATGACATTTTTATTTAAATGATTTATGTATACACAGTAATTTCATTTGCTACATATCAATTCAATATCACAAGTCACAAACTGCAATTGAAGTTGAGGTCCCTAGCAAATTAATTCATGCAACTTAAAAATGTTTAGAATTGGACAATTGGTTACTTGTAACACGAGATACACGAAGCCGACTGTGTACAACAATTGTGAGAGCTTCCAACCACTGCATATCCATCTCCACGTACTGTGAGACAAGTATTTATTAACAAATTGACCATGCATGGATTTTAACAACTTACAATATATATCCATTGAATCAAACACTTGGTTGTGTTTGTTTGCAAAGTCCGGATAAATTTGAATAAATCCGAAAGTATTTTAGTCTAATATAATGGTAACTTAATATGGTATTGGAGCGATAAATCCGATATAAGCTTGATTTTTCTTTTTTGACAGTATTTATCTATCCAAATATTTATAGAAGGTTTTTTTTTTTTTCTTTTTCTTCTTCTTCTTCTTCTTTGAAGTTTTATGTTATTGGTTGACTTAGGAGTCATTTGCTCAAGCCTAAAACTCGTCCATCTACTAGCCAAGCTATGCCCCTAAGGGCGTATAAGCTTGCCTTAATAATTGTTATATTTTGTAATAAAAACAATTTATTTATTTTTACTTTGATAGGAAAGTAATTTTTAAATTGTGAAATAATAAAAATTAGATACATTAATATTTTCCTACATGACACAATAATAAATGTATATTAGTAAAAACAAATTAATAAATCAAATTGTAAATTAATTAAAATTATTTTTATTAATAATATATATAATTTAACTACAAAATATTGCTATTTACTCTTACAATATATTATATAATATGTTTTCAAAGCAATTTCATACAGATTACAATATTAAACTCTTTTTTTTTAAGAATATTATTTTCAATTATTACTATCGGATATGTTTTTAGATTGGGTTTTTAGCAAAATTGCCCTATTTTAGGGGCCGAATTGCAAATCTACCCTAAAACCCAAATTAATTGCAAAAATGCCCTAAAATGACCACAATACCCTTTATCATAACTACACCCCATTTACTAACTATATTAATTACATTTACTAACCACCAACCAACCATTTACCAACCCTTAAAAAAAAGCTAACAATTTAGAGCATTTCCAACGGTCTACCTTAGAGACTCCCTTAAATAAAGGTGAATGTAGATGTAAGGGGCCATTAAGGGAGTATGTGCTCCAACAATACTCCCTTAAATGGTCCCTTTAATAATTTATTATTATTATTTAAATGTTTGATGTTGTGTAATAAATATTATATGGAGTTTTTAAGAAATAAAATAATCTTAAATAGGTGGAGCTCACTTTAAGGGGGTCTAAAAACACCACTTAATTAAGGGAGTGAACTCCACTTGAACACAATTAAGGTGGTCATTTAGGGAGTTGTTGGAGTTGTAAAAATACACATACTCCCTTAATTAAGCTAAAGGATATCATTAAGGGAGTCTGTTGGAGATGCTCTTACCATCATTTAACCCTTTTTTCTCTCTACATCATCTAACCTTTTTTTTTTTTTTTTCTCTACATCATCTAACCTTTTTTTTCTCTACATCACATTCCCTTTTCATATTTGAAGTTTAAAAACCTTGGGGAATTGTTTGAAGGGGTAAGTATTATTACTTTGTAAAATTATTTTTCCAATCTACCAATTTTTTTTTTGAAATCCGAAAAATGTATAAAAAAAAAGTTTGAAAAACCATCGGGTTGGGGGGACCGACATCAAGCCGACCTGACCCAATGTTTTTTTTCATCAGGCCAAGGTGCCCGATGTCGGGCCACCCTGCCCCGATTAAAAAAATATCGGGTCAGCCTGACCCGATGTCGGTCCCCCCGACCCAATGATTTTTTTCATCGGGTCAGGGTGGCCCGACATCGGTCCCCCCGACCCGATGGTTTTTCCAAAAAGTTTGAAAAACCGTTGGGTCAGGGGGACCGACATCAGGCCGCCCTGACCCGATGATTTTTTTTATTGGGTCATGGTGGCCCAACATTGATCCCCCCAACCCGATGGTTTTTCAACAAGTTGAAAAACCATCGGGTCATGGGTGCCTGACATCGGGTCGCCCTGACCCGATGGTTTTTCAAACTTTTCCAAAAAATAAATCATGCTTAATTTTGTTTTTTTCATTTATGTTCTTTGAAATAATGAAAATTTTAATGATTGATAACATTTGTTTAATTATTTTTCAAGAGTGACGATGAAGAATGTGCATTTGTTTAATTTTGTTTTTTCCATTTCTCCGAAATTTGTTGTGGATACATTTGTCCCAAATCAAGTTGCACAGCAAATTGCATATAAATATGACATGTACACATACATTTTTGTATTTTTGAAAATGTACACATCAAGTTGCATAAAGGTTCATCATTTACACATAAAAGCCGCTGAAGATACAAGTTTGCTGATGCATCCTGTGATATTGTTCCTGTTCAATATTCCTCCAGTGGATATGAGGTTGGTTTAACTGTTGTGAATGTAAGGAAACGAAGACTGTGCATCTGCAAAGTATTGTTGATGATCAGACATTACTGGAATTAAAATGAACTCTATATGCACACTAATGACAACAACCCAGCAGATATCAGGTGAAATGAGTTTGTTAAACAAACCAAGAATAGATGATATACAAGCACAACATGAATAAGTAGAATAAAATCAACCAGAACTACTGTAGGGAGGCATTTAAAAACATTCATTAATAACATCCATGGATTGTATATAGTGTTTGAGATGCAATCTAATTCAACATATATAGTTGATCAAACAAGCAAGACAAGAGTCATTCATTAGCAGTCCGAAATTCTCATCAAGTAATTTATATGAGTCATTCATTCAGTTTCCTCACATCACACAAAGATAAAGACATGAGAATCTGCATCATCAGTCAGCAGAAGTCTCAAAACAAGTTAAAAATGCTCATGTTTTGTCTCAAAGCAACTGACTCTTGGGAATCAAACAAATGACCAAAATATTTTAATGTTCTTCCATACCATATACATAAACTAATGCATCTGAGATACCTAATGCAGTCAACACAATTTAATTAAGCTAAGTATATGATATAAAATATTCATCTAAATCAAGTGAGAAAGACAAGAGATCATGCTTTGTATTATAAAAGGTTTCGAATTCGAATAGAATATATGTGCAATAAGTTGAAAACCCAAGCAACAGTTTCAACTAAATAAAATTGAAAACCCAAACCCAAACAACAATTTCTACTAAAAAAATTGAAATCCCTAACAACAATTTCACTCAAAACCATACAATCCTAAATGTTAGGGTTCGAAACTCAAAATACCTGAAATGGAACCCAAATCAACGATGTATGGCTGCGACGGAATGAGAAGACGGCCAGAGACGACGCTGGCGTGCTGTTGACGTTGCGATGAAGACAAAGACAAAGACGAAGACGTAGAGATGTTGATGTTGCTGTTGACGTTGCAACTCGTGGACGAAGCCAACGAACACATTGTGACGAAGAGGGCGTGATAAAGGCGAAGTTGACGACGGCAGCTAGAGGGATGGCAACTCGACGACGATGTTGGCGGCGATGGCTGGAATGTGATAGGTAGATATCGGGATGGGGTGGCAAGAGGGTTTGGGAAGGTTAGGGGCTTAGGGCAAATATGAGTGAAATTGGGTTTTTTCAAGGTAAGGGTAACAAGGTCATTTCAAGGCAGTTTTGCAATTTATTTTGGTTTTAGGGTAGATTTGCAATTCAATCCCTAAAATAGGGCATTTTTTCTAAAAACCCTTTTAGATTTTGAAAACATAAAAATCAATTTGTACATGACACAATAATATATATGTATTTAAATTAGTAAAAGTTTTTTTAAAATAGTAACAAATCAAATTGTAAATTAATTTAAATTATTTTTGTTAATAATATATATAATATAACTACAAAAATATTGCTATTTACTCTTACAATATATTAAATAATATGTTTTCAAAACAATTTCACACATATTACAACATTAAACTCTTTTTTCTTTAGAATATTGTTTTCAAATTATTGCTATAGGATGTTTTTCAAATTTTGAAAACATAAAAACAAATTTATCGTTTTCAAATAAAAATTGATAAAATAGAAAACATTATTGTCATAGTTGTCTTATTCTTAATGGTTGGACGTATCACTCAGCAATGCACCTGGTATACTATAGATTTTCTCAGCCCTAAGATGGCACCTCACATGCACCAGATGTACAAAAAATGTGTTTCCGAAAAAAAAATATCATACAACATAAACACACACAAAATCCTACACTTTTTTTTAATGGAGACTTGTAGTAATTCTCGATTGAGACTTAATATGTCTCAACCCGATACTTTTTTTTTTTTTTTTTTCCTTTTTCAGATTGACATTTTTTTTTTTTTTTCTCTATTGCTGTCAGTTCCTCTTTAAGTCTTTATACGTTTCATTCTTGTGTTTCAACTTACTTGCATTTTCTCTATTTCTTTTTTTTTTCTCTCTCTCTTATTTCCCTTTACAGTTTTCTTTATAATACTTCAAACAATAAACTAAAGAGTTTTTACAATATCAGAGATTTACAATGTGAATTTTTTTAAAGAAGAGATCGAAGTGTTATTGTTTTCAACTATGTCTAACTCAACCGAATATTGAAATCCAAGCACGGATCTTCTAAAACTCAACCGATAAATGCAATGAATTGAAACAACATACTAGTACTAGCTTAGTCCACATTTCACGTGTTAAATGAAAATATGATTCCACCAGAAGAAGCAGGGACATAACCAGGATTAAACATTAGGGTAGGCTAAAATAATTTTTTTATTGATCATTAACAATGTGGTAGCCAAAAATAGAACAAAAATATTAAGGCCCAGTTTTGGAAATCCAAGTGAGGAGCCAGACAGTCTGCTGAAGCAAGAATGATCTGGCCCAACGAAAGACAAGCCCAACGTGGGCCCAAAGCAGATTCCAACCTTGACCAAGTCTATTAAGACTACGTCAGATGTGCAATTCAAGGAACTGACGAAGTCAATACAGTTGAAACAAATTGAGATCCCAAAGATCTCGGAGGATAAAAACCACGACTTCATCCCACAATTTCAGGATCATACAACCACTTCACTTGGGGGAACAATCCTTACCCGCTATAAAAAGCCCCCACCATTTCATAAAAAGGGAGAGGATTCTGACTCCCACGTAAGGAAACAAAAGGCATAATGAGGTCATCTCATTTCAAGGTAATACAAATATATCACATTGTACAAAGCCACTCGGCCAACACCCATTCGTACGACATCCACTTGCCTCAACATAATCCAGCAACACTTTAGTCCAAGCAACATTTAATGCTCTACATGCATTTGCTGTCAAGTATCTACACCATCCTCCATACCAATTGAAGTCATTCGACCAACACTCAAGCCATATTCTACAAGACCACCTACTAACTTTATTATAACATCAGTTGAAGTCGTTCGACCAACACTCAAGTCATCTTCTATTGGACCACTCGTCCAACATATTATATTATTATGAGTTTTCCTAGCAATTCAAAGTGCTAAACTCAACGCTCAACCCAAGCGAACATAAGGCTCTCCAAACGACACCACCCAAGATTCAACAGCTTCGTTTATGGTTTGATTTAGATTTTATTCATTTTATAGTTGATTCGAAATTATTTTATTTATTGATAAATTGTCTAACTCGAGCATCAGAGAGTCCCCAACAGGACACCCCCCCTCTCGCTTCGTTCAACCTTCTTATTTTTTACAGGATCTTACAGCGCACGACCTACTATTTTTCGCTCTACCATTGTCAGTGCCTACCGACTTACGAAAAATTCAACTGGAGATTTTCGGGCTCTTCAAACAATACAAGAAAATTGTATTAATTAAAAATAAAGATACTTCTAGTTAAGAAGACATAGAAAGGCTTACCCTATAAATGTATATTCTAAAAAATACAATATTAAAATAAATCTAATTTATTACTTTCTTAAATATTATAATTTATTTGATTTTTATATTAGATTAGTTATAATGGAGCCTTCACGTCACATAGGAAAATAAATAAACACTTACATTACTATTTACTAACAAATCTAAAAACAAAAGAATAATTATAAACCAAAAAAACAAATAAGTTAACTTAACAAGCATGTATCTAAATTTTCAACCAAAACAAAAAGAAATTCATTAAATAATATTATTAGTTTATAAATTTAAAATTAGAATAACCTATAATTAGATTACTCCTAAATTTTTATAGACTAAAAATTAAAGTAATCCTAAAATTTCAATACAAAACAAAATATTTAAATTACAATATTTATAAAAATATATCTAATTGGAAAATCAATTATTGATGTTGATAAAGAGATTGTGCCAAATTTAAGTAAATTTAGGAAATGTTGAGATACATAATAATTATTAAAACGAAAAAGAAAAGAAAAAATAATAATAACTCACGCTTTGTGAGTCGTGAAGTTAGTTAAAAGAAAAGTGCAACGGTACACTCTTCTAATCTTCTAAAATCTTACTCCTACATATTTAAATGTTTAGATTAAGAAAGATATATATTAATTATTTCATTTTTTTTTTTTTTACTTTTTTTTTTTGGGGAAAGGCTAGGGTAGGCTTGAGCCCACCCTAGCCCAGCCCTAGCTCTGTCTTTGACCAGAAGACTATTAGCATTTATTTATGCATTACTTTTTCCAACCTAAGATGATGATGTCAATGTTGGATGTGCGATCAAAGTCCCATATTGACTAGACATATGGATGATCATGGGCATATAAGTATGGACACTACCTTCATTGGTATGAGGCCTTTTGGGTAGAGTTCCAAAGGCAAATCCATTAAAACACGGTGGAGAGGAGTGACCTAGATGGAGTGATGTCCGGTGTCTCCTAACATGACGGATAGATGATCGCTTGAGGGTAATATGGAGAATGTGGGTTCCATACTTATAACAATCAATACTTACGTCACAAACATGACAACGCAATAAGTCTCTCATTTACTATATAAAGAGAGCACACATGAAGTTTGAAAGATAGACTCACTAGCTCTTTGTGGTTCTCGTGCCCACAAATACTTAATTTTTATTTGTTTGTACGAGAAAATTTAGATCGAGAATTATGGGAGATCTCAAACCAATCAAAGTGAAGGCAAATGTTGAAGAAGTATTGATGGAGAAATATGATGAAGGTGGTGGTGAAACATTGAGTCCAATGGCCCGTATGTTTCATGAACCTGACTCCAATATCTACATCATTACCATGATCGGCTTCAAGACACAAATCAACCCACAAGTTATCAAAGCCAACTTAGTTCTTACGTAGCTCAAGCACCCTCGTTTCTCTAGTTTGCAGGTAATAAATTATTAAATTATTAAACAAGATCACTAGCATATGGCATGACTATATGATATATAACATATATGATTATAGATATGCTAGCTTTTATATAGTTATCAGGTCAAGTATACCTGACAATATTATCGTGCGGTTTAACTAATTCTTGTTACCGAGAATTAATGTAAAAAAAATTACACTATTTCTTGATAGCGAGAATTAATGAAAACGCACGATAAGACAGTCAGGTATACCTGACCTGATAATATATATATATATATATATACAGTCTTTCTATTATCAGTTCGAACTGACAAAAGTTATATCAGTTCCTTGTATATGGGCCACTGGATTTAAATACTTTGACTGACAAGTGTATACAGCCAAGTCAAAGTATTTAAATCCAGTGGCCCACATGCAAGGAACTGATATAACTTTTGTCAGTTCGAACTGATAATAGAATTTCTGTATATATATATATATATATAGTAACTTTCATGTGATGTATCTGTTACTTTAATTTCGGTACACACCTTGATATGATGAAATCACATCGATTTGTATGAATTTTGATATGAATTTTTTTGTGAATGATAAATTCATTGAAATATCCTATAAATAAAATTTGAAAATTTGCAAGCACTAGAACTATTTATCCCGATTTTGTTAAATATAAATGCATCGGAAAAATGGGAGATATATAGGAAAATTCAATAAACTAGTTCTAGTGCTTGAAAAATTCCCAAATTTTATTTATAGGTATATTTCAATGAATTTATCATCCACACAAAAAAATTATATCAAAATTCATACAAATCGATGTGATTTCATCAAAGTGTGGACCGAAATTAAAGTGATGGATCCCTCACTTGAAAGTTACTCTACATATATAGTCTGGTTCTGGTCAGTGCGCACTTATATAACTTACATCAGTGTGTTACATGTGGGCCACTAATTATGGAGATGCACTGACAATGCATACACAGAGTCAAAACATGTAAATCTAGTGGTTCACATGCAAATCATACACGGAGTCAAAGCATGTAAATCTTGTATATATATGTAAGTTATATATATGACAGCAATCAGGTGCGAGGTTTCAAATTTAAACACTTTTACTATTTTCCAAACTCTTAAAATTAAGAATTAATTTTTCAGGTCAAGAGTTTGCTGAAAACTAAATACCAGAGATCACGCACTTAATAAAAATTTATTTGTATTAGTGTATATATAATGAAGGATATGGGTTTACAAGATGATTACATAAGAGACATTGTCTATTTTTATTTGTTTTTATTTTTTATTTTTTAAATTCCTCCTTTATTTTAGCTATTGGATTGAAATCTATTGGATATTAAATCACCCTGTACTGTTAATGCCATTGTATATTAGCTAAACCCAAACTGAGATATATAATTTATATATATTTTGTGTTTATGAGAATTGAGAAGTGTTATATATATGATGTGGAATTTGAAGTTCTAAATTTTCTCTTCGCAAGTACATGAATAGCGCAAAAGCAATGTTCGTTCCATAGGGAAAGGTGAATTAAATAGATAAAACTAGAATTAAACTAAGTGCGGAAATTATAAATCAAGTTTGTTTTGGGAAAATGCTTTTGATTGCAACTGAAATAAACTAAAGCAAGAAATGAAATAAAATACTACCAACAACCAACCAACCAATAAGTGTGTGAATATGATGTGAAATACTAGGGAATTGATAGAGTTGAAATACAAATACTTAGGGGTCGTTTGTTTTTTTATCTGAAGACTGAATAGTCCTGAATTTTTTTGAAATCTGAACCTGAATGACATTTTTTTTTTTTTCCTTACATTTGAATGTACTGTCAACATGTTTTTTTTAAAAAAAAAAATTGTCTGAAAATAAATAATTTTACATTTATACCCATACTAATTAAAAGAAGTAATTTAACATACAACATTCTTTAAAAGATTTTGTATGTTCTTCTGCAAACAAAGTTCAATTTAACAAAACAAAAAATTTATCAAAAAATATAATTTTCCATGATCTGCAAACAAAGTTTGAGTTCAATTTATTGTCAAAAAAAAAAAAAAAAAGTTCAAGTTCAATATGCACCAGAAGCCAAATAAAAAAAAATTCTTCAATTATTTTTTATTTATTTTTTTGAAATAGGTTCTTGAATTATATATATATATATAACATCTTCAAGACATGGAATCTACTCAATATGATAGACAAATTTATTGAGCACTACATGAATAGTTAGGAAGAAAAAAAAAGTTCTTACCGGGATTTGATAAGAGTTAGAGAAATTCAATTGTTCAATCCCCTATAAATTTCAATATTATAAGTGATTAGGGTTTTTTTTTTTTTTTTTTTTCTAAAACCCGTTTAAAATAAGAAATATGTTAAAAGAAAATTTTTTACATCATATCAAATTAGAATAAATTTGGAAATATATATTCTTTGGAATGATAAATTTGGAAGTGAATATTTTAATTGTAATACAGTGACTTGGAATTAAGTTAAAAGTCAGGATTTCTTACTTTTTATTTTAATTTTTATTTTTTAAAGTTATTTGACCACTTACAAAAACAAACAAAATAACTTAATGAGTTCAATTCAGACCCATTATGTTTTAAGTGGAAAAAACAAACGATCCGTTAATGTTGTTATTGAGCGTCTTTAATGCGCATCTATCCAATTTTAGGGTCAAATCTTCTCTTTTGTGTAACTCAACTGTATGATAACGAGTTGAGTCACCTAATCCTAAATTACCACTTACCTATGATGTGTAGTGTAAGCAATAATAAAGGTTGTAATTAATTATGAAGATTAAAAGGACTAAAATCCAATTAGAGTCATATATATATATACAGTTAGTCTCTCATGAGGGATCCCTTATTTTAATTTCGGTAAGGACTATGATGAAAACACATTGAATTTAATGAATTTTAATCTGAATTTTTTTATGGATGATGATTTCAATGAAATATACATATGTACAAAATTTGAGAATTTTCCGAGTACTAGAACTATTTATCCAAATTTTGTTAAATATGAAGGTATCAGAAAATAGGCGAAATATAGGAAAATTCAAGAAAAATAGTTCTAGTACTCAGAAAATTCTCAAATTTTGTTCATATGTATATTTCATTGAAATCATCATCTACAAAAAAAAAAATTCAGATTAAAATTCATTAAATTCAATGTGTTTTCATCATGGTCCTTACCGAAATTAAAATAAGAGATCCCTCATGAGAGACTCACTGTATATATATATATTGCCCTTCTCTTGTTTTCTATCTTTTTATTTGGGATTCATTCATATTTTTTCTGACTTCACATATGGGTTTTTTTTAACTAATAACTAATTACAGGTTATGGATGAGAATAGTAGAGGATTAAAATGGGTTCCAACAACTGTGGATTTAGACAACCATGTTATTGTCCCAAAATTTGAACCAAACAACATTCATACCCCTGATAAGATAGTGGAAGATTATGTCTCAAACCTAAGCAAATCCACAATCAAAATGTCAATTCCGATGTGGGATCTCCATCTCCTCAACTAAAAACCTCATATGCTGAATCAACGGCTGTTCTCCGCATCATCACTCTCTTGGTGATGGCACTTCTCTGATTTCTCTTTTTCTTGCTTCTACTCGTAAAGTATCTGACCCTCAGACACTTCCTACCCTTCCCATGATGAAGAAAGCCAATTCTAGTACTAAATCTTCTGCAGTCATCAAATTATGGTTGGTTTTGTCACTATTTGGGAACACTTATGTTGATGTTTTGAAGTTTCTTGCTACGGTATTCATGTTCTTGAAAGATACTGAAACGCCCCTCAAAGGACGTGGGCTAGGCAATGGAGCTACTACTTGTCGGAGATTCGTTCACAGAATGGCCAGTTTGGATGATGTTAAGCTTGTGAAGAATTCCATGATCAATACTGTAAGTTTTATATAAGAAACATACAAAAACAAAATCATATTAACTTTATTATCTCATGTTTAAGTTTATGAATTGGTTTTTGTAGACAATAAACGATGTTATGTTAGGAGTTACTCAAGCAGGCTTGTCTCGCTATCTCAATCGGAAATACGGTGAGCCATCTACTATATATTTCTGTTAATAATTGAATTAATTTATTCAAGGTAGTAATATTCTCTTGATGAAACATTAATTGCAGGAGAGTCCAAAATTGACAAGGGAGCATCGGAAATAAATAACAATCTCCCCAAGAATATTCGCCTTAGAGCAACTTTTTTCATGAATATTAGACCATCTCCAAGGATTCAAGTGAGAAGTGATGATTTTCTTGTTCATGTTCTACTATATAATATATATTCTAGAGGAAATAGGGGTTAATAGAAAAAAATTAAGGCCTCTCACTGTTTTTGTCACCAATTATCATTTTTATTGTTTTTGTCAATAAATGGGCTGTGAAGACAAAATTGCCCCTATTTTTTTTACAGAAGCTCTTCTCTCTCCTTTTCTCTCTCATTTTCACCAGATCAGAATTTTTTTTTTTCCTTTTTCTCTCTCTCCTTTTTGTTGTCTGACGCCTCCTTCTTCTTCTTCTTTCTCTCCTTCTTCTCTCCTCCTCTCTCCTCCATCCGATCTCTTCTTCTTCTTCTTTCTCGTCATTTTCGCTCTCCTTCTTCTTCTTCTTCTCCTTCTTCTCTTTCACTTTCTTTTTTTTCCAGATTTTAAAAAAAAAAATCAGATTTTTTCAAATCAAAAATTTTCAGATTTGGTGGTTTTTCGATCGTCGGTCGTCCGATCGTCCCTCCTTCTTCTTCTTCTCTTTCTTTTCTCTCTTCTCTCTTCTCTCTTCTCTTACATGTTTTTTCCAGATTTTTCAAAAAAAATTTCAGTTTTTTTTTTTATTTTGAATTTTTTTCACGTTTTTTTCCAGATTTTTTTTTAATTTCAGTTTTTTTTTTTTAATTTTGAATTTTTTTTTTCAGATTTTTAAGTTTAGGTTATGGTTGTGGTTGATTTTCCAGATTTTTTAAAAAAATTTCAGGTTTTTTTTAAACAAAAATTTCCAGATTTTTTTAAAAAAATTCAGTTTTTTTTCTTTTTTTTGGTTGAAATTTTTTTAAAAAGGTTTGGATTTGAGTTTTGGTTGTGGTTGTGCTTAAAAAAATTTCGGATTTGAGTTGTGATTGTGGTTGTGATTGTGATTGTGGTTGTGGTTGTGGTTGTGATTTAAAAAAAGTTTGGATTTGAGTTGTGGTTGTGGTTAAGTTTGAGTATTGTTTGTTTTTAAAAAATTCAGATATTGATTTGCTCAAAAAAATTTTCAGAAATTTCAAGTTTGAGTATTATAAGTTTGAGTATTGGTTATGGTTGTGATTTTAATTTTTTTTCCAGACCGGTGTGTTTAATTGTGTTACTAGTGACCAATTAAACACACTAGGTGTAAACCAATTAAACACACTGGAGAACCCAATTAAACACACCAACATTATCATTAAACACACCGGACTAATTAAACACACCAGGCAAAATGAATTAAACACCGGACTAATTAAACACACCAGACCACCAATTAAACACACCAAACAAAATGAATTAAACACACCATAGAAAAACCAAATGAATTAAACACACCATAGACAAAATGAATTAAACACCGGACAAAATGAATTAAACACACCAGAGAAAAACCAATTAAACACACCAATGCAAACCAATTAAACACCCTAGGCCAAACCAATTAAACACCTCAGTGCAAATCAATTAAACACACCAGTGCAAACCAATTAAACACCCTAGACCCTGGTGTGTTTAATTTTTTTTGCCCTGGTGTGTTTAATTGGTGGTCTGGTGTGTTTAATTAGTCCGGTGTGTTTAATTCATTTTGCCTGGTGTGTTTAATTAGTTCGGTGTGTTTAATTGGTGGTCTGGTGTGTTTAATTCATTTTGCCTGGTGTGTTTAATTTTTTTTGCCCTGGTGTGTTTAATTGTTTTTGTCTGGTGTGTTTAATTGGTGGTCTGGTGTGTTTAATTAGTCCGGTGTGTTTAATTCATTTTGTCTGGTGTGTTTAATTCGTTTGCCTGGTGTGTTTAATTCGTGGCCTGGTGTGTTTAAACAAAATAAAATCTGAAAAGTTTGTTTGAAAAAGATCAAATCCGAAAAATCTAATTTTTTTTTCAACAAAACCCAAACCTAAACACAACTCCCACCATTCATAAAAACAACCCCAACCCAAACTTAAATACAATCACAAATCAACAACTAACACTCAAATACAAACCTTTTTTTAAATCTGAAAATTTTTCAAAAAAAAAAAACTGAATTTTTTTTTCAAAAATCTGGAAAATTTTCAGAAATTTCCCAAATCTGAAAATTTTCCTTTAAAAAAAAAACCTGAATTTTTTTTTTTAAATCTGAAAAAAAAAAAAAAAAAGGAGAAAGAGAAAGAGAAAGAGAAAGAGAAGAAGAAGAAGATGATGATGATGAACCCATGAGAGAGAGAAGCCGTGAAAGAGAGAAGAAGGAGAGAAATAAGAAGGAGGCGTGAGAATATGAGAGAGGAAAAAAAAAATTTGTAAAGAAGGGCAATCTTGTCCAAAATGTGCATTTGTTGACAAAAACAATAAAAATAATAATCATGGACAAAAACAATAAACCCCATAATTTTTTGGCTAGTTATGGAGTTCACCCTATATTCTATTACCAAGTTGAGTAATGTCTTTCTACTGGTAAAAAAAAAAAAAAATGATAAAAATTATAATGTATTAGATTCCGTACGTTTTTTCATATTAATTTATTTTATAATTAAACAGGAATTAGCTGATATGATGAAGAAGAAGTCTTTAGCTAGGTGGGGCAACCACATTGGTTAATTACTCTTTCCCTTCAACATTGCATTGCGAGATGACCCATTAGATTATCTTCAAGAAGCCAAAGCAACAATGGATAGAAAGAAAGCTTCTCTAGAGGCTTCATACTCTTATTTTATGGCTAAATATTTTCTCAAGTTTTGTGGTTTGAAGGTACTCTTATCATAATTAAGCTATTTTAAGCCTGATTGTGTTAGATCCTACATATATTTTTTTATGTTTATGTAAAGTTACATATTTAAGCCGATTAACTATTAACACTTCATCAATCACTAACAGAAGGCGACTTTTCCTTCTCAAACAACATTGTGGTTTTCAAAAGTACCGGACCCTCAAGAAGAAGTAAGTTACTATGGCCATCCGGTAGCCTATGTTGCCCCAAGTTGCTATGGACAACTCAATGTGAGTATCACTACTAGAATCCACTTCTATATCCAAGAATTGCTAACAGTAGATCTTACATGGGTTTCTTTTAATTTATATGAGTTTAGATTCACTCTCCTAATCTGGCACATAAATGTCACTTGACAGCCAGGGGGGGACCATGGGCTTAGGTAAACCTAAAAATAACAAGTGTCACGCTATTTAAAAACCAACATATGAAGCTCAAGAAGAAGAGAATAATAATCCCACATTATAAAAATAAATAAATAAATAAATATACAACAAAGAAGATCGAGTATGTATACTCATGGATATGTCACAACCCAATACACACTATTCTTTTTAAGGTACACTATTAGGAGTTGGAGAAAAACACAATCATATCATGTTGCTTTAATTCGTACTTTTTAATTTGCGATTAATAGGTAGGATAGTTAACAACTAAAGCTCCTCCATTTTTATCTTATTTGACACACTAATTATAATTAAAATTTATTATTAATGCAGGGACTGATGATTTATGTGGTAAGTTATGCAAACAAGATGAGCATCATCTTATCAGTTGATGAGAGCATAATTCTTGATCTACATCAACTCTGCAATGATCTTGAAGAATCTCTCAACCTCATCAAAAATGTAGCCACTATAAAAGAAGGGCTGATACTTTAAGTATTTAAAAGATGTTTGCTTGTTAATGACAATATGGTGTGTAAATCAAAATAACTGAAAGAGTTTTAAAATACAAAGTCACTATAAGTACAATTAAGACGACACCAAAAAAAAAGAAAATTTGTACGCGCCCAGCACGTGCGATCACAACTTCTAAATCTCGGCCCACGCGCCACCTCTTTTCTTCTTTTTTCTGGTAACCATGTCAGATGTGTTCATGTTTTCTGCTCAACCTGAGCAAGGGAGGAGTGAGGAAGTGAAAGAGAAGCCACCCGATCCCAATTTCAGTGTTAAACGTTCTCGAACCTTGGAGGAGTATAATGCTGGAAATTTGAGGAAGTCAGGGAATGTTAGTTTCAAATCAAAGTTGCTAAGCATGTCTTCACCTTGTTATTGGTCTGGATTGGGTACTGGTAAGGAGAAACTTAAGATTACAGAAGGAGATATCACCATTGTGGAAAGCCCAAATGGTCCTGCTATGAAGCTCTCCGCTGTTCTGAAGCAACAACTATGTGAGCCTTGGTCTAATGCTCTAATTTTAAAGATTATGGGGAGATCTCATAGCCTAAATTTCATGCTCGCTAAGCTAAGTCAAAAACGGTCACTAATCGGGCAATGGCAGCTCACGGATCTTGATGATGGCTATTTTGTGGCAAGGTTTCAGATGAGAGATGACTTGGAACATGTATTGACTGGAGGCCCTTGGGTCATTGCTAACCAATACCTTATTGTTCAAAAGTGGAGACCCAATTTTGTTCCAGGAGAAGAGGAGATTCAAAGGATGCCGGTTTGGGTAAGACTTTCCAAAGTCCCTATGGAATGGATTAATGCTGAACTTTTGTGGAATGTGGGAGGAATGTTAGGTACCACATATAAGGTTGATCCAATTACTGAAACTCAAGCTAGAGGGAGGTTTGCTAGGATCTGTGTTGAAATTGATATTACCAAACCTTTAAGGGGTACACTGAATATGGAGGAGAGAGTGATCAAAGTTGAGTATGAGAATTTGGGATTAATTTGCTTCAATTGTGGAAGGGTAGGACATTGCAAAGAGGCTTGTGGGGAGGGTAAGTGTGACCAGAATGAGAAGGCAGCTAAGCCGCCAGATGTTAGTGCTAAGGATGACCCATATGGACCCTAGTTACAGGTGTCATATGGCAGGAATATGAGGAGCAATAATGGCCCAAAGTTTGCTGGCAAAAGGAGTGGAAATGGGGGCAGCTTTGGAAAAATGGAAAGTGGTAACAGGGTTGAGAGTGGTCCTTCTACTCAAGGAGTTGAGATATCTGGACAAACTACTGAAATTAGGAAAGATGCTGGTAAGAATTCCAATGACAGAAGCTCTAGAAATGGGCTGCCCTCTACTAAGGATATGAAGATTGAGGCCAAGAAAGTGGGAGGTTCTAGATTTGAAATTCTGACCGAAGGGTTGGATATGGAGTTTGAGGTGGATTTAGTTCAGAGTCAATCTGGTGACCAGGGGAAGCCAGTCCCAAGGAAGGGGTTAGTGGAAATTTCCAACATCCAGAGTTTTAATAGGAAGCAATTGACTCCTCCTGCCAACAAATATTTGGTGGATAATATGGGAGATAATAGTAGTTTTAATAAGTCTCTTAAAGAGAATGTGAGGAAGGGTAATGTGAAGGTGAATAAGAAGGAGAAGTTACAGGTGTCTTACCTGAAGTCTGGTGCTCAATCTAAGGATATGGAAGAAGATCTGCAGGATTATGAAGTTTTGAAGATTTTCCACAAAGAAGTGAGCCAAAGTATATCACCTGTATACCATCCTTCATCCTCTAGTGGAACTAAGGTTAATAGTATTACTGAAGAAATTGTTAATCCAAATCTTGATAATAGCTTGCAGTAGGTAGATATCTCTAATGCTGGCAGTTTTGATTAATCATCGTAGCCTCTTCAATTTTGAGGTGCTTACTGTTTTGAAGCCTAGGATCAGTGGCTTAAAGGCTCGTAGAGTTGTAGATAAATTAGGCTTCTCTAATAGGTTCATTGTGGAGGCTTCTGGCTTCTCTGGGGGCATCTGGCTTTTATGGAATGGCAGCAATGTGAAGCTTCAAGTGGTAGCTAGCTCTAGACATTCTGTTACTGCAGTGGTGGCTGAGGGTAGTGACTTTTGGGTGCTCACAATTGTGTTTGCTAATCCAAATGTTGCCTTTAGGAAACAACTGTGGAAGTATCTTAGTGCCATTAGAGATTGTTTCAAAGGTCCTTGGGTGGTGATGGGCGACTTTAATGAGATTACTTGTAGTATAGAAAAGCGGGGTGGGAGGGACTGTTTCTCTAAAACCGGCTTTGTGGATTGGATTAGTGAGAATAAATTAGTGGATTTGGGGTTCATTGGACAAAAGTTCACTTGGATGACTAGGAGGGGCATCAATGAGACTATTTGGGAACGTTTGGATAGGGCCCTTTGTTCTATGGAGTGGAGGGTTATGTTTGCTAAAGGATATGTTAGGCATCTACCTAGAACGATTTCTGATCACTGCCCTATCATGCTATGCCTTCACAGTGTTCATATTCCCCATAAATCCCTTAAGCCATTTCGGTTTGAAGCCATGTGGATTAAGCATAAGGAGTTTGGTAGCTTGGTGAATCAGATATGGAGTCTACAGGAGGATGCTTTATCTGTTAAAATTCATAAATTGGCCAACAAACTTAGCATTTGGAACAAAGATGTATTTGGCTGCATTTTTCATAAAAAAAGGAGAATCATTGCTAGACTCCAGGGCATTCAATGGAGTCTTGGTGAAAGGTTTAGTCCCTATCTGGCTAGTCTTGAGATTAAGCTTAGAAGTGATTATAACCATATTATTGAGCAAGAAGAGATCTATTGGCTCCAAAAATCTAGGAATACTTGGCTTAAGGAGGGGGATAGAAATTCCAAGTTCCTCCACCTTGCTACTATGGTTAGGAGAAGATATAATAAACTTGAAGGCCTCAAAGGGGAGGATGGTGTTTGGAGAAATGACAAAGCTAGTATGAAAGCTATTGTTTCTTCCTATTTCAAGAATCTTTTTTCTAACCGTCCTACTACTGGCAGCTATGCTAGGCTGCCCCGTATGTTTCCTGTGTTGGAAGGAAGTGTGTTTGGTGATCTGTATAGGGATGTTAGGGAGGAGGAAGTTAGAGAGGGTCTCTTTGGGATTGGGAGTCTTAAGGCACCTGGGCCAGATGGATTTCCTGCTGCCTTCTTCCAAAATCAGTGGGCCACTTGTAAACATGACTTGGTAAGGTTAGTTGTGGACAGCTTTAAAACCGGCACTTTCCCTGCCAATCTTAACCAAACTCTTATTGTACTTGTTCCTAAAGTCCCTAGCCCTCTTGATATGACCGAACTTCGCCCTATTAGCCTTTGTAACACTGCTTATAAGATTATTAGCAAAGTTGTGGTTCAAAGGCTTAGAGTTCTCATGCTTAACCTCATTAGTCCTAGCCAAGTAGCTTTTGTCCCCGGTAGGCAAATCCAGGACAATATTGTGGTGGCACAAGAAGCTCTTCATAAATTTAAGATTATGAAAGGAAGGAAAGGCAACTTTGCTTGGAAAATCGACCTTGCTAAAGCTTATGATAAGCTTCAATGGAGTTTCATTAGGAATGTGATCATGGAAGTTGGCATTAGTGGCAGCTTGTTGGAGCTAATTATGTGGTGTGTGTCTAGTGTGCATTATAAAGTCATTTTGAATGGGGAAATGTCTGAACAGTTCACTCCTGGGTGTGGTATAAGACAAGGGGATCCCCTCTCCCCCTATCTTTTTGTGTTGTGTATGGAAAAGCTCTCCCACTTAATTACTCAAAAGGTTCATGCAAGGGTCTGGAAGGGTGTTAAGGCCTCAAGAGGGGGACCTATGATTTCCCATCTCTTCTTCGCGGACGATCTTATACTGCTTGGGCAAGCTACTACTCCTCAAGCCAATATAATGAGGGAATGTCTTGATGAATTCTGCAACCTATCAGGCCAGCAAATCAGCTTTGCTAAATCAAGAATTTTTTGTTCTACTAATATCACTGAGGGAGCTGCTAGGAGCATTGCCGCTATTTGTGGTTCGCCTCTCACCAAAAACCTAGGCAAATATTTGGGTGTTCCTCTCATCCATGGGAGGGTTACTAGCCAAACCTATAATGAGTTAGTGGAAAAAACTCAGAAAAGATTATCGGCCTGGAAAAGTGATACCCTCTCTTTGGCAGGAAGAGCCACTTTAATAAAAGCTGTTACATCGGCTTTACCAGTCTACATTATGCAAACTGTTAAACTTCCCAATGAGGTGTGTCTCAAGTTGGATAAACTTAATAGGAATTTCCTTTGGGGCCATACTGAAAACAAGAAGACTATACACCTCCTCAATTGGGACACTGTGTGTCTGCCTAAAAGAAATGGTGGGCTGGGTATTAAGAGAATGAAGTGTATGAATCAAGCATTACTTGCTAAAGCTGGTTGGAGACTTCTCCATAATGATAATGGTGTTTGGTGTCATCTTCTTATGAATAAATATCTCAACACTAAACCTCTCATTGATCCTGACCTCAATAAAGGTATTATTTGCTCTAGTACTTGGAGAAGCATAGCTTTTGGAGCTAAACTTGTTGCCAAAGGATTAAAATGGAGGGTAGGTAATGGTTGCCGGATTCGTTTCTGGATTGATGATTGGGTGCCAGGTTTTGGGGTGCTTAAAGAGCATGCTATTACTGCCTTAGCTGAGGAGCATATGCTTCTAACTGTTGACCATTTTATGATAAATGGAGAATGGAATGTTCATCAGTTATCCTCTGTTCTCCCTGAGCACATTGTTCATAGGATTTTCAGCATTCATGCAGGTAGAAGCTGCAGTGGGACTGATAGAACCATTTGGAAATGGACTCAAGAAGGAGACTTCACTGTCAAGTCTGCCTATGAAGGCCAATTAGAGGTTGAGTGTCCCTCCGGGTGGCCTTGGAAGGTCTTATGGAGTCTCAAGCTCCCCCCAAAAGTGCAGCATTTCCTTTGGCTCCTCCTACATGGGAGAATTCTCACTAATGTTCAGAGGGCTGCTCGTGGGCTGACTGGTGACGTTTCTTGCCCGAGATGTGGGAGTGGCATTGAAGACATTAATCACTTGTTGCGCAGCTGTAGAGTCTCTATTGTTGTTTGGGAGAAGATCTCGAGAGGTATCACTTCCTCCTCTGGTTTTAATGATGATTTAGATGTTTGGTTTGCTAGCAACCTCTATGACAATAAGGTTGTTAATGGTGGCCCGAATTATTTGCAATTTGCTCTTGTTCTTTGGTTTTTATGGAAGTGGAGGTGCAATACGGTGTTCGATGCTACTTTTTCTGTGCCTCAGGCTCCTGAGTTGATTGTTGGTAACTTTAGAAGGGAGTGGCTGGAAGCTAACCTTGAGGTTTTGACCAAAAATACTGGGGATATTGTGGTCAGGTGGAAACCTCCCCGTATGGGATGTGTTAAGCTTAATGTTGATGGGGGCTGTAAGATTGTTTCTGGTGCTATATATGCTGGTGGGGTTATTCGTGATCATTTGCGGAATTGGGTTAGAGGGTTTGCTATGAACAAGGGCGTTGGCAATGCCCTTGAGGCAGAATTCTGGGGGCTGTTTGAAGGTCTCACCATGGCTTGGAGTGCAGGTTTTCGTGATATCATTGTTGAATCTGACTCCATGGCCACTGTTCAGACCCTTGCCAAAGAATCCAACCCCAACCACCCCCTTTTTAGCCTCATCCAGAGCTGTAAAAGGCTTATTAACGTAGATTGGAACTGCGGTGTGAATCATGTCTTTAGGGAGGGTAACAAGTTGGCTGATGGGTTAGCCCATATGGGTGAAGATATGGAGCCTGGTATCTTGTTCTTTGAAGAACCTCCTCCTGCTGTTAGTAACTGTTATGTTAACGATTTGAGAGGCCTTGCTTGTTTAAGGTCTTCCTCTGCTTTGTCTCTTTAGTTTGTTTCTGGGCGTTAGCCTCCTCTTTACCAAAAAAAAAAAAAAAATAACTGAAAGAGGGGATAAACTAGCTACTAAATTCCCTGTGATCTGTTGTATCGAATTATGAAGTTAGTAAATGAATGTGATATCCATTGGAATTAACTTTCTATATATTAAAATATATATTGGTAACAACCTTCGATTTGTTTGACATGGCTTCAGCTGAAGTTGCTCACGGTACTTGAGTTGTTCTCATATATTTGAAGGTGTTTGATATTTTGGCCCTATCAGATTTTGTAGCTAGCTCTGGTTGTTTATTGCTCATATCTTTGCCTACTCACTACTAGTGATTACATTAAAACTTATTAACATATTTAAAACAGATCAACAACGTTGATGAACAATCTTGATTGATCATACAGTTGAGTTTAATTGATCAACACTGGTGGTGCCTGAAATCTCAGCATTATTGTTGACTCCATGAGGCAAAGATTGAACAACATTCTCAAACTGAGATGTTAAGTGTCAATTTGGCATCTAATAATCAAGGTTTCAATCAAAATAAGAATCAAGGTGGAGGTAGAAGCAATCATAATGGTGGTCGAAGAGGTAGAGGAAGAGGAAGGTTTAATGGAAGATTTGTCATAGACTTGGTCATACTGCTGCATGTTGCATACACACGGTATACTTGGATTTTCTTTCTCCAAGCTAAAAGTGAAGTTCAACATGTTTTCAAGCAATTTAAAGTGCATGCAGAGCTACAATTTGATTGCAAAATCAAGGCTCTCCAAACTGATTGTGGAAGGGAATTTACTATGCTTACTTCCTTCTTGCAAGAGCATGGTATTGTTTTTTGACACTCATGAACAAAATAGGGCTATAGAAAGGAAGCATAGACATCTTGTGGAAACAGGGTTGACACTTCTTACACAGGCCCTTTTTACCCTTAAAATTTTGGGCTGATGCATTTCAGATTGCTGTGTTTCTTATAAACAGAATGCCAACACCTGTTTTGAAAGGGAAGTCTCCATATGAAATGTTATTTCATTTCAAACCTGATTACACACTGTTGAAAGTCTTTGGATGCACACTTAAGACCATATAATTCTCACAAGATTGCCTATAGAAGTTCTCCTTGTACTTTTCTTAGATACAGCCCTCGTCATAAGGGTTACAAGTGTTTTTCAGGAATGTAGTGTTTGATGAGAGCACATTTCCCTTTCAGGTCTCTATATATGACGAAGGTCACTACAAAATCTCATCAGTTTTCTCGAACTACACCTTCATCTCCTATACTTATTTCTTCTCCACAAGTCACAAATGTTATAAATCAATCATCAACTGTGTCTGGTTCATCTTCTTTCAGTCCTCCTTTGTCACATGAGCAAGTTGGTGATTCACCTATTTCCACTCAAAATGTACCCTTTATCTTCAAGTTATATACAGTCCCAAAATTTATCTCAACATTCTTTACTACCATCTGAGAATATACCTCAAAATGCTCATCCTATGGTCACAAGAGCAAAAGTTGGGATATACAAACCCAAATTTTGGTTAGCATAAACCGGTGACAAAGAGCCTCACACATTAAAGGAAGCTCTTAGTAACAATAACGGGAGCCTCATCATTTATAATTTCAGTAGTGCTACTATGTATGAAAACATATCACTGAAGATTGTTTTTTTTTTTTCATTATTCCACTTTTCTCTTGTATGATTTATAGAAATTTTCTCAATTTCTATATTCTTGCATCTCTATTGAAATTTCTTCAATTTCAATGGATTTAATCATTTCATGGACTTGTATAATTTATAGAAATTTTCTCAATTTTTATATTCTTGTATCTCTATTTAAATTTCTTCCATTTCAATGGATTTAGTCATTTCATGGACTTGTATGATTTATAGAAATTTTCTCAATTTCTATAGTCTTGTATCTTTGTTGAGATTTCTTTTATTTTAATAGATTTAGTCATTTCATAAACTTATGTCTCTTTAGATATATTAGACTCTTATAGAGTTGATTTAGAGAAAGTGGATTTATTTATAACTCGAGTTTTGTTTACATTAGGATCCGGATAACAATACCTTTCAAAAAAAGTTCACAAGCTTATGATATGCATTAGATAATTTATTTGTTGCCCTTTGCTCTGATCGTTCTTCAGGAACAATCACCCTACTGGGGTTTATGAGATGACAACTTATAAAATTTTATTACCTTTAATATATCAGGTAACTGATTAATAATCATCTAATGATTAATTATCTTTCGTATTTGAGTGATACGAAGATTGAGATGAGACACATTTATTACATATCACTACAACAGATTGGGTCTTTTACGGCACGCAAAGTATGCCGTAAATGACTATTTACGACGTCCATCCGCAAGTCGCATTAGATGATGTCGTGAATGATATCCATCAACTACAGTGTACAAAACACGTCGTGAATATGTTTTAAAAAACGCCGTAATTGTATCTCTCAAATACGGCGTACAAAACACGTTGTAAATATGTTTTAAAAAACGTTGTAATTGTATCCCTCAAATACGGCGTACAAAAAACATCCTTTTACCACCCGCAAAGAATGTCGTAAATGACTATTTATGGCGTTCAAAACGCGCCGTGAACATGTTTTAAAAAAACGCCGTAATTGTACCATCGGACCACCGCCGGCGCCCCCCGCCACCCACTTCTGATAATAATGACAATTAATTGTTATTATTAGGAATTGAACTTGAGACCTCAAGTCAATAGTTGTAAGTCTTTACCACTTGACTACAACATTTGATGTGTTAACAATTGAACAATATTTATATATAATCTATATAAAACATATTCACGACGTGTTTTGTACGCCGTAAATAGTCATTTATGACATTCTTTATGTGCTGTAAAAGGGTGCGTTTTGTACGCCGTATTTTAGGGATATAATTATAGCGTTTTTTAAAACATATTCACGACGTGTTTTGTACGCCGTAAATAGTCATTTACGACATTCTTTGTGCACGGTAAAAGGGTGCGTTTTATACGCCGTATTTGAGGGATATAATTACAGCATTTTTTAAAACATATTCACGACGTGTTTTGTACGCCGTAAATAGTCATTTACGACATTCTTTGCGCGCGGTAAAAGGGTGCGTTTTGTACGCCGTATTTGAGGGATACAATTACGGCGTTTTTTAAAACAGATTCACGACGTGATTTGTACGCCGTAAATAGTCATTTACGACATTCTTTGCGCACGGTAAAAGGGTGTGTTTTGTACGCCGTATTTGGGGGATACAATTACGGCGTTTTTTAAAACATATTCACGAAGTGTTTTGTACGCTGTAGTTGATGTGCGCCGTCTTTGAGAATCATTTTTTACGGCGTTTCTCAAATGTGCGCCGTCTTTGAGAAATTATGCATCACAATTACGATGTGCACTAAAAAAACGTCATGAATGATAACATTTAGGACGCGCGATTTATATGCGCCGTAAAATTCAAGCCGTAAAAGACCCAATTTGTTGTAGTGTATATAGATAATTGAACTGATATCTCTATTTTGTATAAAAGTAACTTTTCATTTACTCTTCTCTTCTAGAGAAACTTTCCATTTGAAAATTAATCAATATAATAATATGCAGATTGTGTGTAAAAATATAAACTATCAGAAGTTTAAATGATCTATTAGAAGATTAACCAAAATTAACATTAATTTCAGAATGATATGAAAGTCTTATCTTAGATCATGCCAAAGATGCAATAAGGAGATATACAATACAATCAAATATCTTAAAAGTGAGCAAGTCAATGACCAATTACAAATTGTAATGGTAAATAATGATGATAAGTAGTGAGTTAGAGATGAATGCAGCAACATATAAAATAGAATGTCCTCATCTAGAAATTGGTAATTGTATCAAAATAATAAATTTCTCGCAATTACCTAAAGACGTTTAATAAGTGATTTCGTTGATCCATTTTGATTATGAGTACATGAAAACTAGATGTTGAACATCAATCCCAACTACTTTGCAATATTCATCAAATATCTTGTAAGTAAATTCATCAATATTATTAGGGCGCGTTTACTTGATTGGATAATTTGAAAATTATAGCCCCCAAAAATTGTTAATATATGCTAGTAATATGGAGATGTTTGATAATAAACAAATATGTGACCATCTTGTAGATGCATCAATTAGAACCATAAAATAATGAAAGGGTTCTGTTGGTGGATGAATATGTTCACATATATCTCCTTGAATGATAGAGATTCAAAACCAACTTTAGAATGAGATGATTCATTTGGTGGATGAATATATCCACATATATCCACATATATCCCCAAGACTGATGGAGATTCAAAATCAACTTTAAAATGAGATGGTCTTATTACTAATCTCCATTTGCGAATATGTAGTGCATATATTATTATGGAATTAAAGAATCTACTAGCTCTTTAATTGAAGTACATAAGAATTTTCGATGATCATACACATCATCGTAGATCCTTGAAGACCAAAACTGTCATGTCATAAGTATTTTCGGATATAAGAACTTCTAGTTCATAACTACATAAACTTTTACACCTTTTTTTAATCAATAATATAATCTAGATGATAAAGCACGCAACTTTTCTATAATGAGTTTCTGACATAAATCATGAAAAGTAATGTACACATATTCAACATTCTCATTATTTATAGTTTCAATATGATATCCATTCCTCTGTATATCTTTAAAACTAAGGATATTTCTTGTGGATCTGCTTGAATATAATGCATCATTGATACATAATTTAATATTGTTTGGTAACAATATCGTGGCTCTTCCAGAACCTTCTATTAGATCTGCTGGACTTGATACACACTACAAAAAAAAAAAAAAAAAAAAAAAAATGCTTATCAGTGACGAACTATTTCCGATGGCGCTAATTGCTATCGGTAATAGTACCATTTCTGACGGCTATATCAGTGCCGTCGGAAATGAGTAAAAATCTGATACGACATTTCCGACGGCTAAATGACCGTCGGAAATAGTCTTTTTACCGTCAATGTTGTTCCCATTTTTAACGGCACAAAAAGTGCCGTCGGAAATGAGTAAAAATGTAATACCACATTTACGATGGCTCAATGGCCGTCGGAAATAGTCTTTGTTCCGTTGGAAATAAGGAAAAAGTAGTCCAACATTTCCAACTATTTAATTGCCATCATAAATAGTCCACATTTCCAACGATAAATAGTCTTTTCCGACAGCATTTAGCCGCCGGAAAAGACCAATTTTTTATTGTAGTGTCAAAAACGTATTTTTATATAAAGTTTCTTCAAATAATTTGTATAAATAAAAATTTCATGATTTATTTTTTCTTGAAAAATAAAAAGTTAGATAAAATAATTATATAAACTCTATTTTGTAGTAAGCATTTAATACACCTAATTTTCCCTAAATTGCTATCTAGACAATGACATATATATATGCGAAAATTAAGGGTGAACACTTTGATGCAACAAAAATACACAAATTATTTGTCAGGATTATGATAAAGGGATTTGTGAGATATTGACATCATTCTTTAGGAACGCCCTCTTATTATAAGCATTTTTATCTTGAGAAATTGCCTGATGGCAGAATATCGCCAGTCAATTGCCGGGAAAGTCACATAGGGATGTCAAGGAACATTACGACGGCCTCATACATGACATCTGCAAGATTGATTCGGGTTGTGTCAAATTGTCGAGTTATGTCGATGACTTGTGGGACTTTTTATGCCTCGGAAAATTAAAAAAAAAAAAAAAAAAAAAAAGTATCGCATTCCGACGGCTTTTGTGCTGTCAAAAATAGTCAAATAAGCCGTCAATATTACCCACTTTTCTAACAACATAAAAAGTGTCATCGGAAATGCTAAAATTTAATTCAAATTACTTTATGGACACATCTTACTAAATTAACTAAATATAAAATATAGCAAAATTATTAGTAATCACAAGAACATTTAGTTATTTTTAATTATATTTAGTGACACTACTATATCAGATTTTTTTAAACAAACTCTAATAATTTTAATAAAATATTATTTTAAAAAACAATCATATGATAATTTGGTAGTTATATTTAAATAGTATACCAAAAAAAAAAAAAAAATTAATTAGATATTATACAAACATATGAAGTGGAATTGGTGAGAACTGTCACCTTTTTAAACTGATTTGGTGAGAATGTCAGTGGGTTAATAAGTTAAGTTTAAAAGGCACATATTATGGTGAACTACCAAAATTGCCCTTAGTTAATGATTTATGTTATTCTGTTTGGTCTTTTCTCTCTCCACACTTGCAACAAAAACGTCAGTAGGATTTAACTCAGTTACTCTCTCTCTCTCTACAAATAAAAAGTTCAAGGTCTTGCCCCGACTTTCTTCTTCAGTAAAATAAGGTAATATTTCTTGAACCTGCTTGTTTTAAGTTTTTAACATTTCAGTATTTTGTAAACCTGAAACCATTGTGATAATTTTTGAATTTTTCATTTTTTAAGTTTTTAACATTTTAGTATTTTGTAAACCTGAAACCATTGTGATAATTTTGAACTTTTCATAACCTTTTGAAATCGTGCCTTTTTGAACTGAAATCGTGCCTTTTTGAACTGAAATCGTGCCTTTTTGAACTCGTTACTTTTTGAACTGAAATCGTACCTTTTTAAACTGAAATCGTGCCTTTTTAAACTGAAATCGTAACTTTTTGAAATCGTGCCTTTTTGAACTGAAATCGTGCCTTTTTGAACTGAAATCGTGCTTTTTTGAACTGAAATCGTAACTTTTTGAAATCGTGCCTTTTTGAACTGAAATCGTGCCTTTTTGAACTGAAATCGTAACTTTTTGAAATCGTGCCTTTTTGAACTGAAATCGTGCCTTTTTGAACTGAAATCGTAACTTTTTGAAATCGTGCCTTTTTGAACTGAAATTGTACCTTTTTGAACTGAAATCGTGCTTTTTTGAACTGAAATCGTAACTTTTTGAAATCATTACTTTTTGAACTGAAATCGTGCCTTTTTGAACTGAAATCGTAACTTTTTGAAATTGTGCCTTTTTGAACTGAAATCATAACTTTTTGAACTGAAATCGTTACTTTTTGAAATCGTGTCTTTTAAAACTGAAATCATGTCTTTTTGAACTAAAATCGTGCCTTTTTGAACTGAAATCGTGTCTTTTTGAACTGAAATCGTGCCTTTTCAAACTGTAATCATGCCTTTTTGAATTGAAATCGTTACTTTTTGAAATCGTGCCTTTTTTAATGGTTTGTGATTATTAATTTGACAGTCTCATGAATCGGGTTAGAATAGTAATATCTTACAACGGTCGATGGGAGCAGTTACTTGACGGAAGTCAGAGGTTCTTTGGATCCGATAATCGAGGAATGTATGTGTCAAAGAATTTGACTTATGAAGAATTGGTGGCGATCGTGCATACTATTGTGAACTATGATGTAAACAAATACAACGTTGATTTGTCATCAATATCAATCGTTCCTGGCAGTACGTGTCGCACATTTATAAGGAATGACGATGATGTCCAGTTTATGCTAGGGGAAGATCGAGTGATCCCTCAAGTATGTGTCAGTCTAACTGAGCAGACAGCTGGAGATGTGGTAGGGAATGATATTCTTCCTCTTGAAAATACCCAACAATTAGGATCCTTTAGAGGTAGCAACCAAGTGTTCATCCAAAAGAGTGCCAGCGAAGGTGGGGGAAACATGTGTGGTGTCCCACAGGTTGCGGTCGACCATGCAGATACAGCTGAGCCTCAATTTGGTGATGTGTTTGGTTGTCGAATTGAGCAGTACGATGCACAGTACAATGACCAAAACAATTATAATTACCCAAACCATGAGGTAGATAATGAGGCAATTAATGAACAGGTTAATTATCTGCAAAATGCGGATGAAGAGCCTGCACAAATGCAAACACATGGTAGACTTGTAGAAGGAGTTAGTGGCACTGCACCAGATATGCCTGGGACTTCCGAGGTCCGTTATAATGTGACAGCATCTGAATCTGTTAATGTGACAACTTGGGTTATTTTGGGAGAAGATTCATACTCGTTTGGTACTGATAGAAGTAGCACCTTGGCAGCGCAAGAACCAAGAACCATGATTTATAAAGGTCAATTTTTTTCGGAGTAAAAAGGATTTGAAGAGTCTAGTTGGCCATTTTGCGATGCATCAGAACTTTGAATGGAAGGTGAAAAGGTCCAGTAAGACAACTTTACATCTGGTTTGCATTATTGACGACTGTACATGGAAATTAAGAGCGGTGATGAGAGAAGAAGGGACCTACTTTCAAGTCAGAAGTTTTGTCAATGAACACACCTGTCCCTTGGAGGAGATTCACCGTCGCCATCGACAAGCTAGTGCAGTCACAATCGGAGAAGTCGTTGCACCTAGACTTCAACAAACCGATGGTCGTCTCATGCGTCCGAAGGACATAATGGCCGATATGAAAACAATGTATGGCATCCAAATCATGTACAGTAAGGCACATGATGCCCTGCAATATGCATTGTCATTGACCTATGGACCGCATAAAGAAAGTTTCCAACTGCTGCTATCTTTTGCATACGTTATGGAACAGTAAAATCCTGGCACAATCACAGATTTATAGTGCGCAGACGATGGTAAATTCCTATACTTTTTCATGTCGTTAGGGTCCTCAATTAGAGGTTTTCGGAGGTGTATGCATCCTGTGATTACAGTTGATGGTACCCATTTAAAAGGAAGATTCGGGGGTACAATGTTTGTGGCAACTGCACAAGATGGAAATGAGCAGGTGTATCCAATTGCTTTTGGGTATAGTGACTCAGAAAACAACCTTTCATGGGAGTGGTTTTTGGAATGCTTGAGAGGGGCCCTTGGTCATATAGATGATCTGGTTTTCATTTCCGATCGTCATGCATGCATTGAAGTAGGGATTTCTAAAGTGTTCCCTTATGCAACCCATACCATATATTGCTAGCATTTTGGTGAAAATATGAAGAAGCGATTCCACAGAAAGGATGTTGCCGACATAATGAATAACGCTGCTAGGTCATACAGGGAAATCCAATACGATCGCCACATGGAGGAGTTACATAAGCTGCACAATGGTGCATACGATTATGCCATTGATGCCGATCCACACAAGTGGTCTCACGTTCACTATCCTAAAGAAGGTACAGGTTGATGACCACAAATGTTACAGAGTGCATAAACTCATGCCTAAATTTTGCACGGCAATTGCCACTGATGACACTGGCAGAGTTCATTCGGAATATGCTACAAAAGTGGTTCCATGATCGTCATGCAAATGCACGGTCCATGTGTCATCGATTGACCGACACAGCACATCTTGTGATCCTCAAACGTGTCGAGAAGTGCGATTATATGACTTTAAATGCAATTGACTGGAACATATTCTCCGTTATACAAAAGGGAAAACAGTGGATGGTTGACTTAGCCCGGAAGACATGCACATGCAACAGATTCCAAATGGATTTTTTACCATGTTCACACGCACTCGCAGCGGCAAGGTACATGACTCTGTCCAGTTAATGCTTTATGTAAGGTTTATGATTTGTATTGGCTTGATTCCATTGCAAAACATTCCATATTTGTATTAGTTGTTGCTTAGGACATTATTTGAAGAAAGGAAGCTTAAAGAGTGAAGAGCAACGTCTAGTGCAAAAGTCGTCTTCAAGAGGTGAAAAAAACGTCAAAGGTAAATCTTGACTTCCACCCTCTTGCAAGGCGTTAGCGCACACACACACAATTCATACATGTGTGTCCCTGCATCGTGGTTTAAACATTTGGTATAACACATTCACACACTTCATAGCATGCTCATGCATTGATCTTGTATTGACAAACATTGTGAAATTGCATGCTTTGTGACTATCTCTTTGATATGGCATGCTTGTGTGAATATGTGTTTATTTGTTTGTGTATTTTGTGTTTTGGACTTTAACATATTCTTATTTGATGCCTTATTGAGTTCCGGTCATTTCGGTTACTCATTCATAAGGTTTCGAGTCCAAACGATGTAGCTACGCTACTTTTCGTTCTCATTCGTTGAGTTGACTTCATCATCGTTTTCCAAGATGATTTCTCAACCATTTTTCCAAGTTTTATAGTCGTAGTCGTGCGTGAGAGAGTCACAGTTTATAATCTAAAAACAGATTCAAAATCGGAGTTCGGACGCCCAAGATATGGCTGATGAACGTGAGGGAGCGCGAAAGAGGCAAGCATGGCCAAAGGCCATGCATTGGCCACCACGTGTGGAGCCTGTGGGACCCACGGCCAGAGCACCCCTCTGGTCCTGTGTGGCCCACGCACTACCCACGGGGTGCTGACATGGCAGCCTCTGATTGGCTCCCGTCATCCTCTCTCTTCTCCATCTCTTTTCCCTCCATTTATATTCGAAATCCCGAGTAGCATTCTTTACAATTTTTTTTAATTTCTTGTTTTGATCATATCTCTCTCATTTCAACTCCGAATTGAGTGATTCAAAAGCCAAAATTGTTGGTCTTGAAGAGAGCTACAAACCCCAAGCATTTTTAGAGCCATTTGAGTTCGTCATTTTTCCCAGTGATCTGATTTCAGTACGAGACTCAACTTTTGTATGTGAAACTTCTTCTTCTCACTTCATCTTTTGATCATCTCTTTTAATCTTCCTAATTGATAGATGATATGTGTTTAGAATGTTGTTAGATCATATTCTAGGGGTGGTTGATCTATTGATTGTTGAGTTTTAGCCATTTGATTTCAATTGAACATATATTGCTAAACTTGACCTATCTTGATATTGATTCTAGAAATATTTTTTGTTCTTGAACTTGATTGTTGATTTCTAGGTTTTTGTCACATGTTCATGAACTAGGATTTTTGATTGTGCTATCTATCATTTAAATCTAATTCTTGTTTGGGTTGAATATGTTGTGGATTTCAAGTGTTAACTTGTTCACTTGATTTCAAAGCTAGTTTTGTGATTTTTATTGAAAACTTGTTACTCTAGCTTTGATTGACATGTTTAGGTTTCTAGATATTTTTGTGAATGACTTTTAATGTCTAATCTAGACTTCTAATCACATGTTCATAAGAATTAGCTAAATTTGCTTGTGAGCTTGATTTGTGCAAATCTAATTCTTCATAGAGTGTGTTTGATCTACTTGCTCTATTTGCTTGTGTTTGCATCATTTGCATCACTTAGATCATTGCCTTGTGAAAGGTTGAAGTCTCTTGCAAAGTGAGTGAAGCTTTGTCTTGAGCAAGAAGTCTTGGCTAGGAAAGTGTTCCGGATAGCCAAGCAAGAAGCCTTGATTAGAGTCGGGAGGACTCGGATAGTCAAGCAAGAAATCTTCCTAGAGACGTGAGCGTCTTGGATAGGAAGTTGCTTTCTAGAGGTGTAGGATACATCTCGGATAGGAAGTAGGCTTGGTAGTTCACTTGCCCGAGGGTAGATTAGGAGGTGATAGCTTGAGCGGATATCATGTGTTGATAGCTTGAGTGTGTAAGTCATTTTCATATAGTGGATTGCTTTGCCGGTGGTTGTGGTATCAACCCGTGGATGTTTCCTCTTTGAGGTTTTACCACGTAAAAACTCTTGTGTTTATTTTTGTTTTTACTTTTCTTTATCTTCCATATCTTACATTGATTGCATATCTTGTAAATTGATTATCTCTTGTATTAGTGAAATCAATTCATTTGCTAAATCTAATCAAGTGTGCATTTTCTTTGTTATATTCCGCATCATTTTTAATATTGGAAGAATTTGAGTAAATACCTATTCACCCCCCTCTAGGTATATTTTACACTATATTGCTTAAAGGAATTTCACTTCATATTACCCAAACGTGAATCTCACTGTTTTCATTGTTGTAGGGAGCGGAATTTGGATTTCACATCTCTGTGTGAGGACTACTACAAGAGGGAGACACTTATTGATGCATACTCGGTTCCTATAATGCCTGTTGGCCATCTTTCTTCATGGGTTTTGCCATCCGACATCGCAGCGCGGGTTGTTTTAAATCTAAAGACGAAGAGACAATCAGGTCGCCCGATGGAGGGTCGACATCCCTCGTCTTCGGAGAGGACAACCACACAGTAGTGTAAAAGATGTGGACAACCAGGACATAATAGCAAGAGGTGTTCGAACCCGCCTATGTTTAATGAAGGTCCCAATAGAATTGTTCCCGAGGAATACCGTCATAGGTCCAGCATCTGTCATTCAACTGGACACAACAAACAAACGTGCCCTGAGAAGGACTCTACCGTGGAATGAATGGAGCTTTACAAGAGGAAGACGAATTGCCACCTTTGGTTCTTATTCTGTTATGTAGAACTAATCTGAATGATTTTAAGTTCAAAAATAGATTTGAATTAAGTTATTCGTCTACTATCATACTGGATCCTTTGTTAAAGTGTTCATGAGTGTCCTGTATTGTTTATGGATTTCACTGTATGAAATGTTTGTTGAACTTTTAATTACAAACAGTTTTATTTGCCTTATATCAACATGCTTCAATATTATATCTTTTGTCTGGAGTATAAAAGTATGATGACTCTAATAGGGACACGTGCCTTGAGAAAGACTCTACCGTGGAATGAATGAGGCCGTTGAGGAAGACGATCAAACATAACAAGGTAGTACAAGAGGAAGACGAATTGTCACTAGAAAAGGTTGTCATTGAAGAACATGTCTCCAAGTTGATATCTCCCAACATCGTTCAGACTTTGGGAACCATGCTCGATACAGATGTTTTATGAGGATCGTGTCTCTAACTTGATGTCTTCCAACATCGTTCAGACTTTGGGAACCATGCTCGATACAATTGTTTTATAAGGAACGTGTCTCTAACTTGATGTCTTCCAACATCGTTCAGACTTTGGGAACCATGCTCGATACAGTTGTTTTATGAGGAACGTGTCTCTAACTTGATGTCTTCCAACATTGTTCAGACTTTAGGAACCATGCTCGATACAGTTGTTTTATGAGACCCTTGGTTCTTATGCTTTTATGTAGAACTAATATGATTGATTGTATGTTTGAAAATATAGACGAATTTAGTTCTTTGTCTAATGTCATAGTGGATCCTATACGAGATTTCCTATGTTGTTTATGGATTTAGGTTGTATGAAATGTGTATGTTGAACTTTGAACTGCAAACAGTTAAAAAAAAAATGAATCATTTCATTACTCAAATGTTATATACATCAACTACAAGGTCCTGAAGTTACAATAAATCTCCACGGCTATCTTCTGCCGGATGATGGGCATATCGGCTTCCGACCAGTCGAACGTATCCCTGTTCACCGTCAGGTACTCAATCATTCTCAAAGTATGGGCACCACAATTTCCCCTGCAATTAACCACATGAACAACCATTAGAATGGAATGTTATTACAGCCGATTGGGATAGAATAAGAACTTGAAACAGTCATACCCCTTATCTTGTTAGGGCACATGGTCGACTGCCACGTAGAACATCCGAAACGGCCCATCCCTCCTTTTGTGCGTCTTGTCACCCGATCGTCTGTTCCTGTGAAAATGCACCGCATCCAGCATTGAGGGTAACAACCACCGTAAGCTCGCGAACTGGGCATTCCTGTGCCTAAATGGGGTCCTGCTGTCTGAACGGGTCAAACACGAGAACATGCCCCATCATGAGATCGATGCTGGCCATGACCCAATGCATACGTCCAAGGTTGCAAGGAATCAAAACCTGCAGGTGTTTCTCGCTTGTGTGATTAAATTTTGTTATTATACACATGGACACAAAGTCAATATACACTCACCATGTCAACATCGTGCCATGGTCGGTTTCCTGATGGGAGCTCTCCGCGAACCACTGTAAGCTCATCACGGGCCCACGTATGGTTGAACACAGACCAACCTACTGGGGGTTTCCTGTCCTCACCAGTGCCGATTCTATCCCATTGGTGATCTAACAATGACTTTACATAGAAAATTAACCGAAACGTTAGGCAGAAGATGTATGAACACATCAATATAAAAGCGAAAACCGTATAATATAAACACTTACATAGAATTGTGAATTCAGTATGTTGACCCTCGAACCGTAGACAGTGGGGAATACTCGCTGACGCCTCCGGAGAATGTTCAAGTATGCGTCAATGTGCTAAGAATTTCAACAATTTGTATTGTTAGGATTCAACCATTTGTGAATGAGTTTTATAAAGCCAGTTCAAGTAAGGAACATACCATATCCTCCAACTCCATGAAGTTGGTTTGAAGCCGATGGAACCAAGTGATAGGAACACCAACTGGGTCGTGCAGATCCACATCACATCTGCATAAGTAGAGAAAAAGTTACATAATACTTACTTGCATATTTGACCAAAAAACTATAAACAGATTGTAATTTTGTAGATTATACTTACAATTCCCCTGTCATGCTCCTCTTGTAGTCTTCGTATGACGCAAACTGCTCAGGATCTACCAATCCGTTTGGCTGCCATTCATGTGCTGGCAGCGGCATCATCCGTGGCCTCTTCGGTTGACAAGGGTCTGTGTATGGGTTCCGTTCCATCCAACCTCGACGTCAAATCCGGTCTCCACGCCTCAAGGGTGGGGGAGTCCGTTCCAAATCATGGGGATCGGTGCGGTCTAAGGAGGAACTCGGTCCCCGTTGATCGCCTGGGATCAACCGGTGGGGTGCAAGTTGAACGACCAAATCTCTCCTCGTGGATCGCCTGGAGGGGTCGGCTGCGCTCGGGTCAACCAGAGGTCTACACTCTGAAGAGGAACCTTGCACACTAGGATTGACTGGATAGGTACCCTGCGACGTGCGGTCAGTAGAGAGCTCCTGGATATGAACAGGATCGTGCAGCAGCTACGCTGAACGGTCTGCGGTGAGGTCCTACGGCAATACCTACTCCAATACTGTTGTCTCTGTATCACCGGGCACCTCCAGTAGTTCTAGCGCATCATGAGCCTACTGCTCGGATACTGTGTCTGTAGTATGTGCCTCCCCATGTCTAGTCCTTAGGGCTGTCCCATCCTGATCAGTACCTGTCCTGCCTATACTAAATGCTCCCTGATGGTCATCAAATGGTTGGTCATCGAATGGGGGATCATCCATACAACCCTACGACGTCGGACCCTATAGCGTCCGAATCAAAGCCAGCAACTCCAGATGCTGCGCATTTCTTTTCTCTTCATTCTTTTTGATAGCATCCATGACATCCTTCCGTAATGTTCGGACAGCATCCATCACTTCTGCTAATTTACTGTCCCAGCCCTGAAAGGATTTCAAACTCTGTTAGTACTAAAACTGTTCAGTCAATTGAAATTAAATCATGCGGTTCAAAAAATGCTTACATACCTGTGGATGCTCTTCAACGCCTTCTCGTGAATGACCTTCAGGTCCAGACCGTCTGGGCAAAGTGAATCGTACCCGCCTACGCCTCACGGGAATAGGACTACGACCCTCTGGGTCTGAATCACCTGTAGGTCGTCTGGGTAAACTGAATCATATCCGCCTAGACCTCGTGGGACTCCCACTGCCAATGCCGACCTCCGGGTTTGAGCCCTCCATATCAATAGGTCCAGAATACTGAGAATCTATATCACTAGGTCCGTAATACGATTCCTCCGTATCATTGGGTCCGGTAATCTTACGTGGTTCTAGAACCGGGAGGTCACCAGGTGTATCTGCGGCATCGTCATCATACAGACTACCTCCCAGGTCTATGCCTTTGTAGTACCATTGAACCTTCTCAGCAGCCGTCGGCACCAATTCAGACTGCGCAAACATCTGCAATCGGAGTTACATCATTGTAATTGTAAACATACTAAAAATTATAAACATTAACAACAACAATACTTACTCTTTCAGTGAAAATCTTTTCCAGCGTTTTCCCCCACGGTCGCTGAGTCAACTCCCATTTCAGAATACGTGGAGGGGGTAGCTCGATTACCCTATGGGTCCCACAGTTTTGCTTATTGCTAAGCTCGGGGATAACCTCAAAAGCAAATATCTGCATAATAGATAACACATTAGTCATACAAAAAAAAATTCAATTAAAGTACGGATGCAAATTATAAATTCTCACCAATAGTGTGTACGCTAGACCATATATGTTGTACGTCTCAGTGGTGTCAATGACCTGTTGTTGCTATCGTTCTTCCGACCGCTACCGTGGACCATCCAAAGCATGCTTCAAACCATAAATAGTCCGCCTGTACACGTATGCACCCCACAGGAACGCATCAAAAGCGTCCAAGTCCTCGACTAGCTGAAACTGCCATAATGGAATTTTATATCTCTCGTCCACCCCCATCAGTATCCAGTTCAGAGAAAACAATAATGACAGCTTCACCGCATCGTACTGCTGCTCAAAAATACAGCTCCGCAGCACCGCTTTCAGCTCTTCAATCTTGATGACTTGACCCTGAAAGCATCGGTCATGTATGCCATTCTGTACCATCTCATAACTCGCCGGGTCGGAAATGATTCCGAACTTCAATCCGGTGATTAGACAAAACTCAACCTCCGAGAACCGGGCCGTATGCTTACCTAATAAAAATCTCATCTCATCTTCCGGCCCATCGTGATGCAACTCGCGCAAAAGCATCCGATGGACAATCCCAGCCGAAAAATGAATCTCACGATGCATCTGAAGGAAATGACCAAAGCAGGACTCATTAAACCGACGACGGTCTTCCATCTTCAGAAGTTCAGGTACACTTTCAAGTGCATTGTCGATATCTGTAACGTCATTCACATGGTCATGCCGAATAATTTTTCCGTTGAACCATTCTCCCACAGGGGTTTTAAGGAAATCCTTCAGATTCACCATTTGCATATTCACAGAAAAAATGCATATAAGTTCATGAAAACTCCAAAAAATAAAGGTTCAAAAAGGCACGATAACAGTACAAAAAGGCTCAAATACAGTACAAAAAGGCTCGATCACAGTTAAAAAAGGCTCGATCAGTACAAAAAGGCTCGAATACAGTACAAAAATGCTCGATCACTGTACAAAAAGGCTTGAATACTGTACAAAAAGGCTCGACATAAAGGTACAAAAAGGCTCGATCACAGTTCAAAAAGGCTCGATCACTGTATAAAAAGGCTCGATCATAGTTCAAAAAGGCACGATCAATGTACAAAAAGGCTCGATTACAATACACAGTTCAAAAAGGCACGATTACAATACAAAAAGGTTCGATCACAATACAAAAAGGCTCGATCATAGTTAAAAAAAGGCTCGATTACAATACACAGTTCAAAAAGGCACGATTACAATACAAAAAAGCTCGATCACAATACAAAAAGGCTCGATCATAGTTCAAAAAGGCTCAACATAAAGGTACAAAAAGGCTCGATCACTGTACAAAAAGGCTCGATCACTGTTCAAAAAGGCTCGATCACTGTACAAAAGGCTCGATCACAGTTCAAAAAGGCACGATCAATGTACAAAAAGGTTCGATTACAATACACAGTTCAAAAAGGCACGATTACAATACAAAAAGGTTCGATCACAATACAAAAAGGCTCGATCATAGTTAAAAAAGGCTCAATTACAATACACAGTTCAAAAAGGCACGATTACAATACAAAAAGGCTCGATCACAATACAAAAAGGCTCGATTACAGTTCAAAAAGGCTCGATCAATGTACAAAAAGGCTCGATTACAATACACAGTTCAAAAATGCACGATTACAATACAAAAAGGCTCGATTACAATACACAGTTTAAAAAGGCACGATTACAACACAAAAAGGCTGGATTACAATACACAGTTCAAAAAGGCACGATTACAACACAAAAAGGCTCAATTACAAGGCAAGGTTCAACGAATCTCAATTACAATACAAAAGGCTCGATTTAAGTTCAAAAAGCCTTGATAAAACAACAAAAAGGCTCGATAAAACTACAAGAAACCCAGATCTTCATCGTTTTCAAAGGAAATCTTTTCCTAAACTAAAACCTTAACCTAACCTCATCGAACAAACACACAATCTTATCGAAAACGAGAAACAAAAGCTTAACTCAGTCCTTTTAGTTCGTTATTTAAATCTGTTCGACACTACTGTTGCGCCGTCGCCGGTGGTTCGCCGTTGGATTTTGGTTCACTGGTGAGGACTGTTGGCCGTCGGTCTCTCTCTCAAATTTTTCTTCCAACGTTTGAAAAAACACACAAAGTGACAAATGAAGGGGTATTTTTGTCTGCTCACCATAAATGGTGCCTTTTAAACTTAAGTTAATAAGTTGGTGCCTTTTCCCCAAAAGCCACCCCATAAAGTGACATTTAAATTTTGAACCCTGACAACATATGAATAGCTTATATATAAATAGCAGTGTTCGAAAAAATAGCCTAGGCGCCTGCCTAGGCATTGGGCGATGGTCGGTCGTCGAGTTGTCCAAAATCGGCTAAAAAAATCGGTCAACGAAAAAGTCAACGATCAACAGTCAACAGAAAAAAGCAACCGACTTGTTCGGTTTAGCCCACCTAGGCAGGTCTGAGCGGAGTCAAAGTCGTTGACTCCACATAGACCCTTTTTTTTATAATAAAAAAAAAAAAACCGGCTTAAAAAAAACGGCACCGTTTTGAGTGTCAAGTTTAAACACCACAAAACGGTGTTGTTTTGTTTCCTTTTCCCCAAATCTCCCTTTCAGACAATCTCTTCTCAGTTCTCTGACTTCTCTCAAGTCTCAGTCGCCGACCAAACCAGGTTCCTCTTGTCGCCGTGGTGCCACCAGTCACCAGAAGCAGCCTCCTTTGCCGTTCGTTGCCGCCGTCTACTCGTCTAGGTTTTGTTACTTCTATTCTTTGCTTATTTCAATGTTCTATTGTTCTCCTTCTTCACGCTTCTGATGAATGAATGAATGATGATCTGATCTTTTAAGTTTTAAATTTTACTCAATAAGTCATTGAGAGTTGATGTATTGAAATTTCAAATTTGAAAGAGAGTCCAAATTGATTACTGTTGTTACAAGTTGATTTAAAAGGAAGCTATTGAGTATGAGATTAAAACTTGGAAATCTTCTGACATTTCTATTTTTCAATACAAACTCAAATATGATTTTTGTTTGAATAATTTAATCACAACATTTCTATTTTTAAATACAAACTCCTCCACTCTAATCAAGTAATCATATAACATATTTGTAAATTGTAATTAAATTCTAAATCTCTCAAACTCTGATCTGGACTATGTTAGTATTTTACTTTACTGAAATTTGCTTATTAATTTATTATGTCAAACTATGACCTTACTAGAACACTAATAAATAGTATGCAAAAATATCAAATACAAAGTTATAGCAAAATTATAAGGTTAACCCTTATTGTCATCCAAGTCAAGGATTCAAACCGCATGAGTTTCATGGAGTTAAAGTTGTTGGGTGATGTGGCGCATGTCAGGTGAGGTGGCGCTTGTCAAGTCGAGTCGCACTATTTTTTATTTTTATTTTTAATAATTTGACTATTTTTTACGGCAATTAAGCCGTCGGAAATAGCGGCAAGCCGTTGGAAATATAAGTAATTTTGAGTCTTTGACTACCTTGAATTACTATTACCGACGGCTATGGCCGTCGAAAATGGTAGTATTTGTGATGACTCGTTGGTGAATGGTTATTTCTGACAAGCGTATTTGTGACGGCCTCCGATTGCTTTTCCCGTCAAAAAAGAGTATTTCCGACGAGAAATGGTCTTTTCCTATGGCATTTTGCCATCGAAAAAGACCATTTTTTTCTGCAGTGACAGTATTAACATTTGCTCTAAGCAAAGTCAAATTCATAAAATAAAAAAATTTAAAAAAACTGACTCCGCAGAATTGTATGAGTTGTTGCACTATCGGTAAGACATATATTTTTCTTTTTGGGAATTTTCTAGGCATTATGTTTAATGTCATTTTATATCTCATTGAAATGATAATAATTTCTCCTCTCTTTTTTTTTAATAGGTTTATTATGTAAACTTTTCTCTTGTCATTTACAAACATCAACTCATGGGGCAAGTTTTGATATCTCATGAATATAAATATATTCAAATTTACTCTCTTGATATTGCTCCTTCAGGAGCAAATACAAAATGGACAAAATATCCTTTACAATCTCATTATACATGATATTAGGTTCTTAAATCACTTTATGATGCTCACAACATCCTGCTGAGATGTGTAGTTTTCTTCCTCAAATGAATGACAAGTAAACATATCACTTCATAAATATGAGATAAAATAAAATCATAAATCATATTGATTATTCGAACTTGCATTTCAGTTCATATATAATATTTAGAAAACTTCAGGTTCTGAATAGATTTGAAACTCGAGGTTCCAAATAATAAAGTATGGTATTCATGTATATAACACTAAATCCATAACTGCAGGTTCTGATCAGTTTGTAAAACCGCGCCAACTTAAATATCATAATAATAAATCCAGAAACTTCGATTTCTGGTTAGTCGGTTTAGCCGATCTCATATATTATGTATAAATAAATAAATACGAGTATTTAAAAAGCATAATAAATAAATCCATAACTATATACATATATATAGTTTCTGTCGACACAGCCTTAGCCAGTTTCTATCGATATAGCTACAACCAGTCATATTTATTGCGTATAAATAAATACTAATATTTAAATAGCATAATAAATAAATCCAAAACTATATATAGGTTCTGTCGACACAGTCATAGCTAGTCTTATATATTGTATAATACATAACTATAAATATGTTCTGTCGACACAGACGTAGCCAATCTAATATACTATAACTACGAATAATGAAATATAAGTAAATTAAACTACTCTCCTAGAAATCCCTTTTTACTTCACTGCACAAAATTTGGATTATATTACCAACCTTTAGAATGAAAGGATGCCTCTATTATAGACTTTGACAATAAGAGGCAGTTACATACATCAGTACATGCAAGTGGTGATGAACAGATGAAGCAAAGCTGTACTATTCCAAGGACTACACGTGTGTAGTATTTATGGATCAAGTGTTAGGCGGTGGATATGCAATTGGTGTAAATCCACACAATATTCACAACAAAAGTCTCTATTTTATTCCCTTCCATATCCGGGTGTTTGTGGTCTAATGAAATTTTTGTTTATTTATTTATTTTAAAGCTCACATCATTGAATGTTAGGGATCCTCAATATCTACTTGTTGTGGTCTGGTGGAATTTTTTTTTTTTTTTTTAGAGTGGTGCTACCGAAACCCTACTATTAAACTATTTATACATCACTTTTTAAATTTTGATTTAATTATATAAAATTAAATGGTTTCATTAATTATTTTGATTTATTTTCAGGATTACCCTTTTATATATTTTTCAAACTTAATACACTCAGTATCTTTTTCAAAAAAAAAAAAAAAAAAATACACTTTATCTCTAATATTTATACACAGTTTTCTCACATCCATTCACATAACTTCTTTTGGAAGAATACTTTCTTTTTTGCGAAAGGTCCTCCGATCGACGATCCTTGGAGAGTCGCAGTATCAGTATCGGCGAGTCTAGAATTTCTTCTTATTTCATGGTGAAATCATCCTTGTTAGATGCGATTTTTTTTTTTTTTTTCCGGTAGTTGATTGGGTTGTTGGTGGTAGATAGTGAGTGTGATATTGATTTTTTTTTTTTTAGCGATTGAGTTAGGGTTTTGGTGTGTTTTTGTTTCATCGGATATTAGGTTTTCTTGGTTGCGATTTCGTTTTTTTTTTTTTTTTTTTTTTTTTTTTTTGGGTAAATAACATAAAACTAACATTGTAAGATCCAGAATAAATTTTACAAAAGAATTGATACAAATCATAGAATACCTGGAAGATTTGAAAGAAAATAAACCAAGAGAAATAAAATAACAAACATGGATCTAGAATTTGAAAAGCAAAACAAAACAAACATGTGAAACAATAAAATCAATAAATACTAAACATGGGAAACATGGGATTGCAATTTGAAATAATCTATGTCATTAGGGTTTTAAAATAAGGAAAGTAGGGTTTTATTAGTTTTACTTTGTACATGATTTTTTTTAATAAAAATTGTATGTCTTTTTAAGTAATTTGATAAAGGAAAAAAAAAATACTTAATAATTTAAAAAGTGAGGTATAAATAGTTCAACAGTAGGTGTGCCAATAACACCACTCATTTTTTAAACTGATTTGGGTTAGGGATTTATCGGAATTTAATAAAATTAAATCCTACATGCACAGCCCCAAACACAATTTTAAAACGATCATCTCAGATTTTAGTGTAAAGGTGAACATATATTTACACTATCTAACAACATTATGTAAGGGAACCGGCAGATGAGGTTAAAAGATAGATGCTTATAATTTTATTAAACAAAAAATAAAAATACATGAAGAAGCTTTTTTTTTTATTTATTATTATTTTTTTTTAATAAAATTGGACTGATCTAAGGGGAAAAAGCATCACAAACATCATATGCTGAAAGACCCTAGAAAGTATCCATATATAAAGAAATATATATATATATATATATATATATAGTATTTCTATTGTCAGTTCGTCCTGACAATAAATATATCATGACAAGAATATGGACCACAGATTATGGAGAAGTTTTCACAAGTGTATACACTTTGAGTCAAAGTATGTAAATCTAGTGGTCTACATTCCTGATATATTTATTGTCAGGACGAATTGATAATAGAAAATATATATATATATATATATATATATATATATATATTTACACATTTCAGCCCTGACTATCTTTTTATTCACTAAACTGAAGACTGATCACTACCATCAACTATTCTTTGCATGGCTGCAAAGGAGAACCGCACAGACAATCGTTGCCAACAAACGCCGACGCCGGAAACTTCGCCGCCGGGATCTTCCCGCAGAGATGGTTATAACTTACGTTTAATTTATCAAGCCCCGACACAGCCTCCGGCAACTTCCCGAACACCAAATTTCTGGACAAGTCCAAGTTCTTCAACCTCTTCACGATCCTCAAACTCTCAATGTTAAACTTCAACATGTTCCCAGAAACCCAAAACCCCACTAAATAATCGGTCCTGTTCAGCAACGGAACCGGGCTACCCGATATTTCGTTCTCGGACAAGTCAATGTAGTCGTAGAAGTACGTCTCGGCCGGTTTCCAGTCGTCCAATTTCAGCTTCAACCCGCATTTCGCCAGCTTCAGAGAATAAATTATCGGAGACGATGTTACCCATTTCGGGATTTGATTCAGATGGAAATTGTTGTACGACAAATCGAGCGACTCGATTCCTTTAACGTTCATGACCGGAAATGGGTCGACCAGAGAGTTTTGAGAGAGATCGAGATTGAATATTTTGGTCAGGTTTCCGAAACTTTTCGGTACCGTTCCGGAAAACCGGTTCTGAGACAGATCCAAGGTGTCAAGAGCCTGGAATTTTCCGAGAAAATCGGGGATTTTTCCGGTTAAAGAATTGTGACCCAGTTCAAGATATTGCAGATTTGGTGCTAGTGATCCGATTGATGGAGGAATTTGGCCCGAAAACATGTTGTAAGAGAGTCTTAAAATTCTAAGGTTGGTGAGTGATGAAAAAATATCGGGTATTGTACCCGATAATCGGTTGTGTTGGAGACTCAAAAAGGTCAGTTTTTTAAGTTGGCGAATTCCGGCAGGTATGTTACCAGTAAGGAAGTTTTGGCCGAGAATGAGTTGAGTCAACTGAGTTAAGTTGGAGATTGAACTCGGTATTGTACCGGTGAAATGATTTCCGGTAAAACTGAGAGCTTCAAGTTGGGTTAACTTACCGATAGTTGCGGGTATTTGACCCGAAAGCTTGTTGTTTTGGATGTAGACGTATTTTAAATTGGGTAACCCGAATAGAAGGTCCGGAAACTTACCCGAGATGTTTTTGAGGTCTTGTAGGTAAATACCATCTAGAAATTTGAGTTGAACAAGGGTTGGTGAGATTGTACCCTTTAAAAAACTGTTGGGTTTGTTGGATTGTCCGTAAAGAGATAGGCTTGTTACCCGGTTGTTGACCAAGCAATTGATACCCTTCCAAGTGCAACAATCCGTACCCGGTTTCCATGAGCTGAGCATGCCGGATGGGTCTTGGGTTATACCCGATTTGAAACCCAGGAGACCGGCTTCATCGTCCACGTGGCAGGAGGCTGATGTGGCTTTGAGGGATTGGAGGGTAAGGAGAGAGAGGAAGAGGAAGAGGAAGTGGAGAGAAATGAGAGGATTCGAGAGAGAGATTTTCATGTTTGGGTTTGAGTGTGGTTTAAATGGGTTTTTATAGGATTCAATGTTTGACCGACCCACCCACATGGCAACATTGAATGAATGACGTGCAGTCAATGGTATGTGTAAATGTAAGAGCAAATTGCAGCCGATATCTCCGAGGTTCGGCTTTTGGCGATCAAAACCAACTTTATCATTAATTGGCAATGTCCTCTCTTACTGTTAGTTAAAACTAGTCAAATTTAACTGTTGACTAGATTTAGCCGCTACAAATACCTAAATACCCATGAATTAAAAAAAATCTAATCTTAAAAATATATAAATATATGAAAACAAATTTGAATCTCCACTATAAAAAAATAAAAAATTACAAATTTATAAAAAAATAAAAAATAAATAAAAAATAAAAAATAAAAAAAACATGGAAACATAGGTTGTATCTCTTTATTTTTCTTCAAATTCTAAATTCTAAAAAATTAATAATCTGGATTATCAAAATCCAATCCAACAACATTTTCTTTAGATAATTTTTCCTCTTCCATATGGATTCCCGAATTTTTCTTCATACTCAAGTTTTTTAGATTTTTCAAAACTAAAAAAAAAAAAAAAAAAATCTGGCTCATCTAAATCTAATCTAACAACATTTTCTTCTTCTATTGATGTATTTCCAGATTTTTCAACAGATTCAAGTGTTTTAGATTTTTTAAAAATAAAAAATAAAAAATATGGCCAAGATGAATGGTCAAGATTTAAAGCTTTTAAATCTTTTTTTTTTTTTAATAAATAAAAATGCTTGAAATGATGAAAATATTCTTATCTCTGTTAAGTTTGACTAACTTTGACTAATGACAGTGAAGGTTATTGTCAATTAAGTATAAAGTTGTTTTTTATTATCAAAAATCAATCCTCAGAGAAATTGGCTGCAATTTGCTTTAAATGTAATGTCAAACGTTTCATCTTAATTTACATCTATATTTCATTTAAATTTTTATTTATTTTTTTCTCGTTTTATATTCAAAATATAATTTTAGTACGTGAAACTTAACTCGCCTCTTGATATGAAATGCTTCACAGTGGATGAAGTCCCATGATAGCTTTATTCTATTATTAGTGGATAATGATATGTCCAAAGAATTCTAGAACAAACTCACATGACATGGTGGACTGTAATTGGTCTAGGAGGAACATCCAATGGATCTTAGCTACAGTGGAACATTACCAGCCACTCAGTCAATAATTGATAGCCACCGCACCGCAAGCATAGTGGTCAAGCCCGCCGGCTAACGTTGGTCAGTCAAACTCACTGAACAAAAGCTGTACGCACGTGATCTGTCGGATAAAGTTTTCAACTTAATGTATTAAGAGTATCTCTATGCCAATATGGGTTTTTGAAAAACTGAGATACCAAGAAGGATGTACAGCCACTTTATTAAAAAATTATCTCCAATATAATATCTCTAGTATAATCTCCAATGGAATCTCTTTAGTATAACTTTAAATTAAGGTGACAACTTTTTTTAGAGGCTATTAACGTAACTCTTTGATTTCAGAGGGTCTGTTGGACAACTATTTTGTTGGCCCAATCAGCAACCACTTCTTTTACTTTATTTTATTCAACAATTCTATAGTATATTTAAGGAAACCAATAATAAATTAATATGTCATTAAAAACATGTATTTTACAAGTGATGGTTATCTAACAGACCCTCTGAAATCAGAGAGTCATATTGGCAGCCTCTAAAAAAAAAAGTAGTACGTGGCATCTTATTTTTTCACAACTCATATTACCATTGGAGATACTCTTAGTTACATGCTACATATAAAGCAATTGACTTGATAATGTTGACATATCACAATTTTTTTTCAAATGTAAGCAACATTACAATTGGAGATGCTCTAATACAGTTCGTTAAACAGACAGTTGAATGTTAGTATCTATTTTCTACATCTTGTGACTTGTGAGTCTTATTATTTATATCTTCTCAACATTCAAATAATATAAATGTTTTCTACTTTAGCAATCTCTATTGCTATATTTTGTCTTCATTTCTTTTAATGGACTATTTTAGTGTACCTAAATTAACTAATATGATTTTTATTAGTATCACGAACTTGTTCTTTATATTTTTATATATATTTGAGGTAGTGTTTGGAGATATTTTTAACATTCAACCCTTTTTTCAACTGATCAAGTGATTTTTTTTTTTTAACAAATTACACCAAACTCCTTTAAGATTTGCTTTTTTACACGCAGAAACAACGTTATCGTTAATTGAAATTCACCTCCCCAGCCGTTAGGGTTTGATCGTTAAGTGTGAGAGTTGACCGTTAAAAAATGATAAAAAATAGAAATACCCTTGATTCATCAAAAATCTAAAATAACTAATTACACCAAACTCCCTAGAGGTTTGCTAGGTTACACACATAAACAACTTTATTGATAAATGACACTCACCTCCCTTGAACTAAATTTACTTGTTTATTTTTAAGTTTGTTAATGAAAATTGTTAACTATTTTATATAATCTAGAGACTACTTATGAACTTTACATTGAACTAAATTTAAATACCTAAAACACTGTTGTAAGATTTTCATAGGTTCATATTACGTTGGATCATATATATATATATATATATATATATATATATATATATATATATATATATGGGTCATTCTTCGGTGCAACGTTACACGATACAACAGTATGTGATCGCATATGATAGCATGTTATCACAAATATATATAATGTTATCGCATATGAATTACACGTGATCATACAATTAAATTATTGTGATCGCATGTTAGAACATATAATCACATATTAGTTGATATAATTGTACCAAAGAAGATATGATCACAGTCAAATTTTTTATGTTGTATCATGTAACGTTGCACCTAATGACAGCCATATATAAATATATATCTAGTAATTGCAAAAAACAATGTATTTTCTTTTAAAAAAATCATGTAATTAAAAAAAAAAATCTCTTGAAATCTTTTTTTTTTTTTTTTTTTTTTTTTTTTTTTCTAGAGTGGTGCTATTGGCACCTCTATTACTGAACTATTTATGCCATACTTTTTAAAATTTTAATTTAATTATATAAAATTAAATGGTTTTATTAATTTTTTTGATTTATTTCCAAGACTACCCTTTTAATTATTTTTCAAACTTAATACACCCCATATCATTTTTTTTTTTTTTAAAATACATTTCATTTCTAATCTTTATATATAGTTTTCTCACATCTATTTGCATGACTTATTTTTTTTCTTCTTATTTCACAGTAAAACCATCTTTATTAGATATGATTGTTTTTTTTTTTTTTTTTTTTTTTTCTATTTCTATAGTCAATTGGATTGTTGGTGATAAATTGTCAGTGTGATATTAATCGTCTGATGATTTTTTTTGAGCAATTGAGTTAGAGTTTTGATGTGGTTTTGTTTCGTTAGAGATTAGGTTTTCTTGGTTGCCATTCTTAGTGCGATTTCATTGTTTTTTTTTTTTTTTTTTTTTTTTTTTTTTTTTTTTTTTTTTGTAAATAACATTAAACTAACTTTGGAAAATCCGGAATAAAATATACAAAAAAAATTGATACAAATTATAGTATGCCTAGAAGATCTGAAAGAAAATAAACTAATAGAAAAAAAAAAATAGCAAACATGTATTTGGAATTTGAGAAGAAAAATAAAAGTATAAAACAAAAATGTGAAACAATTAAATCAATAAATACTAAACATGGGAAACATGAGATCTAGATCTGAAAAAAAAAAATAGTAATAAATCAATAAATACTAAACATGGACCACATGAGATCGAGATTTGAAAGAAAATATAAACAAAAATAGTAAGTATTCAGTAATTTGAAATAATATATGTCATTAAAGCTTTAGTCATTAGGATTTTATTAGTGTTACTTTGTAAAAGATTTTTTTAATAAAAATTGTATGTCTCTTTAATAATTTGATAAAGGAAAAAATAAACAATACTAAATAATTTAAAATTTGGGGTATAAATAGTTCAGTAGTGGGTGTGTCAATAGCACCACTCATTTTATATAATTAAATCAAAATTTTAAAAAGTTAAACATAAATAGTTCAGTAGTGGGGTGTCAATAGCACCCTCCTTCCAAAAAATTATCTGAAAAATCAATCCAAATGTTCTACAACAGGGTGAATGACTACTTGTATAAAATTTTTGTTATACTAAATTTGTCATTCTAATATATAAAACCCAACATGCAAAAAGAGAAACAAATCTCCAGACTCCAGATAAAATCTTTGTGTCCCTTCTAATCAATACTATATGCTGTAACGGGGAAACCCACAGGGTTGATCAATTTTAAGGGAAACCCTTGTTGAAGATTATGTTATGTTCTTTTTAATTATCATGTGTCGTGATTATATGTTATATTAGGGTTTTCAAAACGAAATCCATTTACATTAAAAATGAGTATTGGGGTATATCAATTAGTTCAGGAACATTTTCTTTGATCAAATGCATGACTAACATCATCAGCCCACTCGATGGAACCAGAATTATCTGTACCTTAGGGTGCGTCTAGTAACAAAAACACTCTAAAAATGGTATCAGACAGGCCCTTAGCTTCCAGCAGCAGAGTAGCACCATAACCATTGAAGACAGCGAACCAACCCCGAAAACAGGTCACTGAATAAATATGTCTGCATAGAATATTGATAGTCTCCACAACAAATCCTCCACTCCAGACAGTTTCAAACGACAGCATCTTCAACCAATGATATAATACACAAACAGAGAAACTCGAAACAATAAACCACAACGTCCATACTTGCCTGGGAGGATTGTATTCTGACTTGCAGTTTGTCAAGCATTCAACAACACAATCAAGATTACAAACCATAGATTATGTAATCTGTCCAAAGAAGAAAGAAATGAATCACACATGCAGAGATTATGTTATAATTCACTCGGAAAATGCACCAAGTTAATTATGTAATAATGTTACTCAGAAAAGCACTCAACAAGTGATCAAGAAAATAATTTCAAGAGGTTCTCTTAACAATACTAATTTCATCATTTGAAAAGTGAAAACAAGAAGAAAAGTCTTACTCTTACATTATCTTTTGTGGCCAGTCCGACTAAGGCTCTGTGTAAAGTGGATAGAGTCCAGGCAGGATCACGCAACCATAGAACATTAAAAAGACGGTAATGATTATGACAACACCAAAAATAAGGATCGTAGAATATATAACTCTTTAGGAAGTACACAATTGACAATAATAAACAAGTTGACAACATACCCAAATTCCTAAAATAAGGACTACTGCTAGACCCTGCAACCTTGATTAAATATGATTAACAAGTCAAGAAGGGCAGTGAAAATGGTAAAGGAAGCAAATTTTAATGATTAATTGTAATAAATAGATAATAGTTATGTCTTTTCAAGTTCACGGTTATGCAAGTAGACAGAAGACTGCTGATACTTCTATTCCAGATATTATATACAATGAGAAGTGATGTAAGACAGTTGGCTTTAGAGTTTGAAGAAGAGATGGACAGGAAATTGTCCAAAAGAGGTGCTCCAAAGAAACGGGCGTAACTTTTGACTCGGTTGTCAGATTTCCTATTATAATATGTTTTCGGAAAGGGTTTTCAGAGATCTATAGCATGGCAACCACGGTTGCCTCGGTTGACGTCATTTGCGTCCTCATCGGAGCAGTTTAAGTTAGGCTGTCGGGCAACCGAAGATTTTGTGTTTTTCTTATTTTTCCGTTTTTAGTTGTTTTTGTTTAGTTTGAGGATATTTTAGTCTTTTTGCTTATTTTAGGGTTTCAAGAGGCTATTTAAGGCTCTTTGTTATCAGTTTCAGATTCATTCAATAATATTATCAATTTTCGGTTTATATACACTCGTTCTTTGCTGGTGGATTCCAGTTTTGTTACTTTAGGGATTACGCCGGTAAACCCTAGAACTTCCGTTCTGCGTCAAGAAGTTACAATGCTGGCCTCTTCATTATATCTCTGCATGGTCTCTCTTTTCATCCGGGAGAATATTTGGGTCATAAAAGCAACATCCTAATAGTTCTATTTAATTACTATATTGAATTCATTTATACAAGGAATATTAAAAAGAGAAAAAGCAACTATAACTAACAAAACAGTGAAACACGTAGATTATTTTCAGTAATCATTGCCACATGTTTGAACCAGATGATTACAGTGAAGTGCTTTTATCATTTATAATCTAGAATCCTAAATTGAATGTATTAGTTAGATAAAGGTTAACACTATATGCGTTCTTTATTTACATAAAAGCATATCCTATGGATACATTTATGTATATAATTCATAAAATAGATTTCGAAAGAGTAGATCAAGAAGAGGATCACCTATTTGTGAAAAGCAACAGAATATTGATATATGTCCGGGTTGGAGGGATTAATGTACCTTGGTAGTCAAGGCACAGCATGCCTTTGTACCTTTTGTAGTCAGATTGTCCACCAACTTCAATTTATAATATCCCAGCAGCTCACGTTTCAGATTCAGGATGAAAATTCATCGGAGGGGCAGAGTCAACAGAGAAGGGATGAGTTCCAAGTACTCCAATGCTCAGATTCTTCTAACTGGTGCCAAATGAAGGGGAAAAAAGTTAAAAAAATAAAGAACAATGATGAAATAACATTTATTGCATTAGCAAAAGTCCTGTCACTAGAATAATTTGTGCTTTGAATGATCTCATGTTTTCAGAGACTTGAATCAATACTTCAGAATATATAAGCAAAGAATTGTTCCATAGTATTTACAAAGTATAAGCAACTAAGGCAACTTTCAGCATGAAAAATCCTAGCATGATTAAAGATAATTCTGAAACTGAAACTCTATATAATAAAATTCTAATAAATATAAAATAATTAATTAGTACTGAACCATAGATTCATTAAGAATAGACTTGAATAGAGCAATTTATAAACAAGACGATAAAATTGATAACTGTCTTGGAGTTACTTGAATAACCTACCGTGCATATTTTGCACATGAGATGACAGGTAAATTTCACAACGAGTTGACAGATGAAGCACAAGAAACCCCAGCAACCCAACAACAAAGATCCCGCAAAGGAGACAAAAAATGAAACACCAAGAATAGAAGAGCAACAAGCCAACTTTATTACCGAAAGTGCAATAAAAAGGAACAACTTTGTTGTCGATCAAAAGTGTCAATTTTCTTTCAGCTATTATCTTAGGATGTGGATCCATTTCTTCATCATCAAATCTGCTACTTCGACTTCCACTTGTGTCAGTCTCATCTGAGAATTTCTTTGTTTCTGTGAGTTCTTCTGCATATAATGGACATAGTGCACAATTTTTCACTTTGCAATTTGCTAATGGCTGCCCATCAAAATTTTGAGGGTAGAACTCAACTGAGAGGAAACCAGTGGCATTCGAAAAGGGATAATACCCTTGTACAATATGATCCGAATTAATGGATATTGTGTGGTTATGCTTTTGGGTATCACAGACAGTCAATGAACCACAAAAATCCACTGTATCACTGTAATGGTTTTTAAAGCCGACACGAACACCATGACCATCATCACAATATTTCTCAAATGCAATAACAGTGCATAGAGCAAACCCCACTAGCTTACGATTATCACGAGGCAGTCGAATTGTTATCAAAGATCCAATTCTTTGATAGTCAAACCAGTCAGGAATAACACTTCCAGGTAAGCAAATGCTTACGGGAAATGCTCTTTCATATTCCTGTAACATGAAAATCATAATTATTTTTTATGAGTAAAGAAAAAAGAGAGCAAGATATATAAAACTTTGCTACAAATACCTTAATGAAGCATTGAGTTACTACTAAAGATGTATCGGGTAATGATTGGAGTTGCTTGCAATTCATTGCTTCTAGAGATTGTAGACCTGATGGAAGCTTTGTTAATGATTTAAGCATACTGCAGTTGTTTAACAAGAGGCTTTTCAACTCAGAAAGTTGCTCGATGCTTGTAGGCAGATGCTCAAAACTGTTTCCGCATAGCTCTAAAACTTCCAATGAGGATAAACAACCAATTTCAGGGATTTCCTTAAGGCTGCAGTTATTTAAAAATAGGTATTTTAAAGATACTATATTCCTCAAGTTCTCTGGCAGCTTATCCAGTTTTGAGCAATTAGAAAGATTGAGATGATATAGAGATCTCAAACTACGGATGCTACTTGGAATGCTCATAAGACTTTCACAGCCCCTTAGACTGAGGAAATATAGGTGGTCAAGATGTTGGATGGATGAGGGAATTTCAGACAAACTTATGCAATCTTCAAGATTTATAACCTCAAGGCACGGGGAAAATGAAAGGTCTGAGAGACTAGTCAGGTTCTGAGAGTGACTAAGAATAAGCAATTTTAACCGTGGAGCAACCTGTAACGAAGAATATGTTAGTTATCTGTGAGCCACACAGTATATATTAACCTAAATATTAATTTGTACCTTAATTCCTTCCCATAGTTGTTCGAGATTGCTATAAGGCAGGTTCAGTTCAACAAGATTCTCCAGACTAAAATCTGTTGGCAATGTCGTCAAAGGATACCCATACCAATGGAGGGACCTCAGTTCATCGGGAAGATACTTCAAGCCATGGGGAGCATGCACTTTGGGGATACACATGGAGTGTCCGGAACATTGAGTTTGATAGTAGAATTTGAGAAATCTGAGATTGTACAATTTCTCAAACGATTCAGAATTTATTTCTATATCCTTTATTTTGGACATGTCTAGGACTATCCCTTTAACAGCATCGGTTTCCTAACAACCAAAAGTGAAGAACAAGTTATACATAGCATAAAATGCACAAAGACATAATATGCCAAATAAAACAAATTTATTCGGCACTTACAGAATTTCTATTTAGTATGAGACAAACATCCTCATGATTGTTCAATCTGCTGCGTTTGCCTGGATAGCTAAACGATTCTTCACAAACAATTTCCCAACCCATTTCTTCTAGTAGATCATCCATTTCTATCTCATTCGTTGTTGATATAGTTATGAGTGACTTATCAACGAGAACACTCAAACTAAAATGTACAGATGAATAACAGTCATCCAGTATTTTTGTTACATAATTCCTATCCTTGCCTTTAAAGAAAAACACAATGTCGAGAAATATTTCCTTCTCTTCATAATCTAGTCCATCATAACTGTTTCTCAACAAATTACGAATTTCAGGATTAGATATCTTTTTAAACTTATGCACTGCACTTTCCCATTCTCGTTTGGTCTTTTGATAGAAAGAGGAACCCAACACTTTAAGAGCTAATGGATTTCCTTTAGCATAATCTACTACCCTCCTGAACAAACACCATAAGATCTTCAGAAGGATGGTCTTGATCGAAGGCATACTTACGAAAGAGCTGAAAAGCTTCTTGGTCATCTAATCCCTCAACCTCGTATATGTCATCCGCGTGCACTCCACAATAAGAAAGCAAATGTTTGTCTCTAGATGTTATGATAATTCTACTTCCAGAACCAAAAGCATCGATCCCTCCGGCCAAAACTTCTAGCTGTTTCAACTTAGTCATATCATCTAAAACAACGAAAACCTTTTTGCTTTTGAGCCTACGTCTAACAAATTCAGGTATATTGGGAGTGCGAAATTTCAAATTTTCTTCATCTAACAATTTAGAAAGAACTTCCTCTTTTAGACGAGCTAGCCCACCAGATTTTTCCGATTCTTCCCTCACATTTCCAATGAAACAACACCCTTCAAATTCACTAGAAACTTGGTCAAAAACAGCCTCAGCTAGGGTTGTTTTACCAATACCACCCATGCCCCAAATCCCCACCATTCGAAAATCCGACATCCCAACGCCTAACAATGATTTAACTTTCTCAATGCGTGAATCTATTCCAATTAGACCTTTCGAATCACTTAAGGGCGATATACCATTCAATTTGTTTAAAACATCTTTGACAATTTCGTCTACAAGTCTGGCCTCAGGCCTACCAAAAATGTACAGAACAAACAGTTAACACTTATATAAGTAGAAATGTATCACAACCCAAGAAAACAAATATTAATACATCTTCATTAAATTCTAAATTGACTTACTTAGTTACAGAGGAGTCCCACCCAGAAAGATTTGATGCTTCTGTCAAAGCATCTCTCCATGTCTGCAACTCTTGTTTAGATACATGTTTATGTTTAGCAAAAGAATCCTTGAAACTCCCAGTTTGCTTCCGTACATCGGATGGATTTACGTGGTAGAATACAGGTATGACAATCTGCTTGTTCATTCTCTTGTACCTCATAATCTCTGCAAGTTCACGCAAGCACCATTTGGAGGAAGCATAGTCCTCGGAGAAAACGACTACAGAGATCTTTGAGTCTTCAATGGCTCTCAAAAGGGCTAATGAGATTTCGTCTCCTCTAATGAGTCTATCATCGACAAAGGTCTCGATGTGCTGTTGAGACAGAGCATGAAAGAGATGGCTTTTGAAGTTGTCACGGGTGTCTTCGCCTCTGAAACTGATGAAGACATCAAATTTTCCTTCATGGCTGGTTGTGGAAGAAGAAGAAGACGATTGTGAAGCACCCATTGAGCAGGAAAAAAAGAATTTCAAAGATTCTGCATGTACTGCAAAATTACAGTGATGAAATAGATCTTGAAACTTCATGTAACTTTGTGGTTGACTTAAAAGTTAAAACAGTGAATGACTCAAAGCAACCGAAAAATTAGTGCGTGTTTAGTAACGTTTTTAAAATAGTGTTTTTGAAAATTATTTTTAAAAATGAAAATTAAGTTTTAAAAATGAATGTTTTTAAGAATGTAAGGGCCCGTCCTGCAAGCCGTTTTTTGTTTTTGTTTTTCGAAAAGAAAAATGAAAATGAGAACAGTGTTTTTGGTTTCATTTTTGAATTCCGAATACGCGTCTGGTAGCATTGACTGAAATCCGTATTTTGAAAATAAAAACGGAAAAAAACGCGTCTGGTAGGATAATCGAAAACTTTCGAAAATTGAAATTTCAATTTTTAAATGTTGTTTAATATTATAACAATTATAAATAAATGATTAAATAATTAACAAAAAAAACATTTTGTAATTTAATTTAGGGTTTAGGGTTTTTTAACAGTTGAAGAGGAAGAGGAAGAGGAAGATGAAGAAGAAGCAGACCAAGAAGAAGACCAGATCGGCGGCGATCGGCGACGCAGAGCAGATCGGCGGTGGTCGGCGGCCAGATGCGACGCAGGAGCAGAGGAAGAAGAGGAAGAAGAAGAAGAAGAAGAAGAAGAAGAAGAAGAATAAGAAGAAGAAGACGGCGACGATCGGCGGTGGTCGGCGGCCAGATGCGACGCGGAGCAGAGAGGAGGAGGAAGAGGAAGAGGAAGAAGAAGAAGAAGAAGAAGAAGAAGAAGAAGACGAGAGGATGACTGATGATCGAACCCACTGGACGGCAGCGGCCATCGACGGGCGGCGGCACGAGCGGCGACAATCTGGTCTTCTTGAGATGGCTGGACGATCGTTCCAGTGAAAAAAAAAAAAGTTTTATTAAATTAAAATATATATTAATGATATGGGACCCACTACATTTGGAAATCAAAACAAAAACAAAAACAAAATCAAAAACAACTTTTTTTTGTTTTTCAAAATTTCCACTTTTAACACTTGGCTTTGTTTTTGTTTTTGTTTTTGATTTCTGAAAATAAAATGAAAAACGGTTTACAGGACACGAATTCGAAATCATTTTTGGAAAATAAAAATAAAAACAGCTGAAAACGGTCTGCAGGACGGGGGCTAAATGTAACTAGTAATGTTTTTTAAAAGTAGTTTTTATAAACGGAAAACGATGTATATATGTTTGGTGTTGTTTTTAAAATGGGTAAAATAATTGTTTAGAGGTAAAAATTATGATTTGTTTTAAAAAGATATTTTGAAAACAGTGAAAAACAATAAAAAGTTGTTTTCAACTTTTTAGTTATAACTTTTAAAAAGTTGTTTTTTATTTTCAAAAACACATTTTATAAAACGTTTTGTCAAACAACTTTTAAATTATTTTTTGTTTTTGAAAACAGAAAACAGTTTTTAAAAATGGATCCAAACGCCCCCGTAGGTGGTGGTCACCGGTGAATTGGAACCATTGTCCGAAGGGCAAATTACACTAAATTATTTTGATTATATGTATAATTGTATTAAAACCGGTAAAAATATCATAATAACGCTGAGTATCTCTTTATACGTTAGCTAACAGTTAACCCTATTAGTTACTATCCGATGAAAGGCAATTTGGTCTTGTACGGTACTATTAAATTAAAATGAAAAAAATAAAAATTAGGATATTGGATTAAACTTCGCCACATAAGCCTTAAAACATTTTTAATTAAAAAAAAAGAAGTCATATTCTCCTCTACCACACAAACCAAAATACCCAAAAACATCAAATGGAAGCATAGTTTAAAATATCCACAGTTCCAATAATATATCCATCGATATTTCTATAATTTAAGGTTACCGATATAGATATAAGGTATAATATCTTTTCCACAAAATGTCCATAAAATATCCACGATATTTCTATAAAATATTTATAATTTGATATTAGTATACTTTTACAAATTATCGTGGATAATTCCATTAACGTAACGTGAAAAATTGAAGATATTCCTTAATGTTTTTACCTACTTTTTGTTTTTTTTTTTTGTTTTTTTGTTTTTTTTAATGCATGGGTTAGATCTCCTCCATCACAATTGATGAAGGAGATCTAATCTCCTTCATTCACTAATTTAAAAAAGGAAAAAAGGAAAGAAAAAAAAAAAAAAAACAGAAAATAGCAAAAAAAATAATAAATAATATAAAAGTGCAGGTCTCCTCCACTTGGAGCGATGGCACCTCGTGGATTAAATATCATATTAGGATTACATTAACAATTCTTTTTATGTTATTTACTTGAAGCATACTAAAAAAATGTAACCACCACCCTCCCTCCCTCTAATTTCAATCTAAAATTAAAATGTATTTAGATGAAATCAATCAATCTTATTACTTTAATTTGAAAACTCTAAAACTGTTTTATTTGACAATACTTGCATATTGAAAAATGTACTTCCTCTTGAAGTTTCATTGTTGTTTATCTACCAATTACGGTTGTTTGCACTTTTATTGGTGCTATACAAAACCAAGTCCTCAAACTCGACCTCGAAACTTATCTTCTAAAACTTGAGCAATCACACCATCTTTAATTGTTATAAAGGGCTAAAGGCCTGTGGTTAATATCAATTTTCCACCACGAGCCTTTAAAGCCCGTGGTAAATACCGCGTAATAAATACCATGTTTTCTAGTAGTGTCATCTTTTATAAGGCAAATGGCATATCAAACCTTCAACATATATATTTTCGGCTAATTACAATAATGTAAATTAATAAAAATTGTATAAAGGAAGTTGCAGAAGGATGCTAATCTTAATAAAATGAAATGGCCAGACCCATCTAGCAAATATTTTATCAGACCCAATTGAAATAAGTACATATAAATATTTGCATTCACGACAGCCCAACATAGGAAAGAGAAGTCTGCAGCCCAAAAAGGAACCAGAATTATTTGTTGAAGATAGCAAACAAGGACTCCCCAAAAATAGGGTCAATGTATAAATCTGTTTCCACAACAGATCCTCCACTGCATAAACCACAGCAGATAGATTCAAAACTCAAAAGACAGCATCAGCAACCTATAAAATACTACAAATGGCCCAGCTCACTAATCATAAGAAACTGAGTTTTTAACAGAAACATCAAATAATTAATAAAATTAAACTTGACTAATTATGGTAAAATACAGATACTCACAAAATGGCAACGCAAGAAACTTCTTGCTTTGAGGTCCTCAGTTAGGACATGATTGTTTAATTTTCAATATTGTAAGAGTATAATAATATGAGGAAATTGCAAGAAACAACCAAAAAATTTATGGGGTGATTGTTTTCAGCCAAAAATTTATCTTTTATTGTTTTCATCATCTTTAGCCTTGAATTGCCAAAATTGCCCACACTTTTGTTTTACTTGGCAAACATTTTCCCTCCCAAAAATTCCACCCCTCTGATCTCAAAATCAGAATCTCACTCCTCTATCTCTCACTCCTCTCTCTCTCTCTCTCTATCTCCCACTCCTCTCTCTCTCTCTCTCTCTCTCTTCATCTCTCACTCTTCTCTCTTTTCCGGCGAACTCCTCTCTTCCACGCCATTATCTTCATTTCCTCGAGCTCCAACTTGTCTCTTCCACCCCATTCCGTTTCTTCCATCGAAACCGAGATAGATCCGGAGCCGAACGACCTTCGAAGAGGTTTGTATCCCTTTCCCAGTTGTTTTTTACAAATATCATAATGTTTGATATGAAAAAAAAGAGAGTATTTTCCATATTTAGTGAAACCCAGATTTTCTAATTTTCTAATTTTCTGTACCGAAGTTACATGCCCGTTTGTGTTTTAAATTTACATGCCCGTTTGTTTTAAATTTACATGCCCGTTTGTTTTAAAGTTACATGCCAGTTGTTGTAGACTTTACATGCAAGTTTAATTTATAAGTTACGTTACATGTCATCAGTTATTCTTTTATTACATGTCAGTTCATTTTAAAGTTACATGCTGGTTAGTTATAACTTTACATGCTGGTTATTTAAAACTTTACATGTCAGTTTATTTTAAAGTTACATGCTGGTTATTTAAAACTTTACATGTCAGTTTATTTTAAAGTTACATGCTGGTTATTTAAAACTTACATGCTGGTTACTTTACATGTCAGTTTATTTTAAAGTTACATGCTGGTTATTTAAAACTTTACATGTCAGTTTATTTTAAAGTTACATGCTGGTTAGTTAAAATTTTACATGTCAGTTCGTAGTCATTTTAAATTTTCATGTCAAATACTTGACATGCAGGAATATGGATACAAAGAGATTGGTCATCTATCACGGTGGAAGTTGGGTGGGCAATTGTTACGAGGGTGGTTTGACAAAGTTGGTCCATGTTCCTAGAGGTTTGACTTATGATGCCTTGGTGAAGTTGATACAAGATGTTGCCAAAGTTGATGTTGCTAGGTACACCATACAATTATGCACATTGGTGTCTACGATTAGTGGTGTTGCTCGACCGATACTTGAGAATGACAATGATGTGTCATGTATGATGGTTGAAGATAGGTTGATACCGGAGGTTTATGTCACTATTTATCATAAGAGACCAACAGATTGTGTGCAGAATGGTACTACAGTGGATGAACATGACAACCTACTACAGTCGAATTTTGTTCAACAATGTAACCAATCTACTCCACAACCTGGGTATAGCGGGTTTGTCCAGCAACTGGCAGCATGTGGGTCCATTCCAATATCAGACCCAATTGTATGTACTGATGAAACCGTTCATGATGAAGAGAATAGTCAGGCGTCGGACACCGATAACTCGGATGATGTGTTGATACCCAACGTTGACACCGAAAACTCGGATGATGGTATGCATGCTGGTTCTCCTAGTGCTAGTCCATCGGGTTTTGCTACTTTAGGTGAAGGTTCCTTTGGAGAGGATGGATTGGGTGAGGATGGATCGGGTGAACATCCAACCCCACGAGCTTGGAGTATTCCTGGATCCGAAAGGTATTCCCTTACAACCCAATCTTATGGACGAAGAAATTTCAAATGATGACTGCTTATACAAGGGTAAACTCTTTAGATGCAAGAAAGATCTTAAGCGAACGGTGCAGAAGTATGCTTTGAAATAGAATTTTGAACTCCGCAATAGAAGGTCTAGCAACACACGTTATGAGGCCGGATGTAAGGATGGCGAATGTGAATTCCAATTACGTGCATATAAGATGCAAAAGGAGAGTATTGGGTGGTTCGAATGTTTGTGAAGGATCATACTTGCAATATCGATGGTTTCCACGCACGTTTTCGACAAGCAAGTTCTTGGACTGTCGGTGAACTATTAGCGCCAAAGTTGCGAGTGAACGGCCACTCTCTAAAACCCAAAGACATCATGGTTGAAATGCAAGTGGAACATGGACTACATTTGTTGTATACCAAGGCTTGGAGGGCAAAGGATCATGCAGAGGCATCTGTTTTCGGTGCTCCCGAAGAATCATTCAAACTATTGCCTGCTTACTGTCACCGATTGAAGGAAGTAAATCCAAGGACTGTTACTGCAATGAAGACAAATGATGCAAATCAATTTGAATATATGTTCATTGCTCATGCCGCTTCACTTCATGGATTTCGTACTGTGATTCGGCCAGTTATTGCCATTGATGGTACTCATTTGAAGGGTAAATTTTCTGGTATTTTGTTTGTAGCTATATGTCTAGATGCAAACAACTAGGTTTTTCCTTTGGCATATGGCTTTGGGGACGTTGAAGATGAACTCTCATGGACTTGGTTTTTAAATGAGCTTCAAAAAGCTATTAGTAGTCCTGAGGATTGCATGATCATATCCGACCGCCACCTTGGGATCAAGGCTGCAATGGAGAAAGTGTACCCTGATGTACCGCATGGATATTGTGTGTTTCACATGGCTCAAAACATCAAAAACGATTACAAAAGAAAAGATGTGAGTCTTCTTTTCAAACAAGCATGGAAGGCATACCGGAAATATGAATTCAAGGAAGTGATGTTGGAGATGATGAAGGTTAATAGTGTAGCCTACGAAGAGTTAATGAATGTTGGGCCCGAAAGGTGGTCTCGTGCTTACTCTCCCGTGCCGCGTTATCGTTTGATGACCTCTAGCATTGCTGAGTCGATGAACTCATGTTTGGTACATGCTCGCCAAATGCCAATAACAACCATGGTTGAGTATATTAGAGAGATGATCCAAAAATGGTTTTATAAGCGCCGTACCAAGGCTGAAAAAACTCGGACACAATTGACTCCACAGGCCACCGCATTAATAAAAGCAAGGAATTATGATTCAGAAAAGTACACGGTTTGTCCAATTGATTTGGTTAACTTCAATGTGAAGGATGGAAATAAAGATGGTTTGGTGAACCTTTCTGAAAAGACTTGTAGTTGTATGAAATTTCAAGTTGATAAACTGCCATGTCGCCACGCATTAGCCGCAATAAGGTTATTATCCTCTTGTTCCATTGTATCTTACCTTCTTACCAATTGTGATTCATTTAATTACTCATACACTTTAATTTCGTAGGTTCGCGAAGAAGCCTTTTGGAGACTTTTGTGGGGATTGCTACAAAACTACTAGTTGGGTTGAAGCATATTCCGGGAACATCTTCCCTGTCGGTCATCCTAGTGAATGGACTATTCCTGAAGGTGTGAGATCAATGGTTGTTTATCCGCCTCCTTTTCGTGCGCAAGCTGGAAGGCCAAAAAAGAAGAGATACAAATCTGCCGGGGAACATAGAAATGGTAACACAAGACATTGCACGATTTGTGGTAAATCCGGTCACAACCGACAAAATTGTCGGAATGCACAGCCATGTCAGATTCCTGTACCATCAGCAACATCAGCAACATCTGCAACAACTGCAACATCGAAGCGACCACGTAGACCATACAGGTGTAGGAAATGTGGAGAAGAAGGCCACAATTCACAAAAATGTCCATTGACACCGGAAGTTGGTGGTACAACTTAGTTATTAGCAATGATGTTTTAATTCTTAAATGTATTGGTGAAATACTATATTTGATACTGCAGACATTTTGAAGTTACATAACAGTAATGAATTCATGTATTTTTCAGATCAAATTCCAGTATTTTTACATGCCAAGACCTTAACAATTTACATGCCCATGTATTTTGATTTTACATGCCAGTGTATTTTGAAGTTACATGCCAGGATATTCTTGTTTCCGTAGTTGAAAGACACTCACTTAAATGATCAAATTTTAGTATTGTTACATGGCAGGTCTGCTAACAAGTTAGGAATGATTTATCTATTTGAAAGACTCCAATGAAAAAAAAAACATTCCAGTATTGTTACATGCCAAGACCTGAATAAGTTACATGCCCATGTATTTTTAAGTTACATGCCCGTGTATTCTGAAGTTACATGCCCGTGTATTTGAAAATATTCCAAGACAGAACGGCAACCATCTACTAGCATTCTGAAACAAAAATTATCCAAAACCTCACAAAAGGAGGCAATGATAAAAGAAAAATATAAAAACCACTAAGTTTAAAAAAAAAAAACAAAAAACATTCCAGTATTGTTACATGCCAAGACCTGAATAAGTTACATGCCCGCGTATTTTTAAGTTACATGCCCGCGTATTCTGAAGTTACATGCCCGTGTATTTGAAAATATTACAAGACAGAACGGCAACCATCTACTAGCATTCTGAAACAAAAATTATCCAAAACCTCACAAAAGGAGGCAATGATAAAAGAAAAATATAAAAACCACTAAGTTTAAAAAAAAAAAAAAAAAAAAACATGACAGTATTGTTACATGCCAAGACCTGAATAAGTTACATGCCCGTGTATTTTTAAGTTACATGCCCGTATATTCTGAAGTTACATGCCTTGATATTTGAAAATATTCCAAGACAGAACAGCAACTTAGTTATTAGCATTCTGAAACCAAAATTATCCAAACCTCACAAAAGGAGGCAATAATAAAAGAAAATATAAAAACCACTAAGTTTTTTTTTAAAAAAAAAACCATTCCAGTATTTTTACATGCCAAGATCTGAAGAAGTTACATGCCCATGTATTTTTAAGTTACATGCCAGGCTATTCTGAAGTTACATGCCGGTTGACCAAGTTCAAAAATAAGAGAATATCATAATTTCCAGTTGTTTGTTATAATCATTCCATGTACACGACGGTTTATAAACTTCAAAAACAAAGATTAAGCACCAAAAAGGTTATCATTCTACCGGTACACTATTTGCAAAAATACCTAATGCCATCTCCTTCCTAAGCTGGGGGACGTTTTTGGTTCCCCATCCCCAAAAACATTTAATACGCATTAACATATCTGCGTATCGACATATAAAAACACCACAACTATCATCGTCTAGTTG